>CM077150.1:49651795-49695611 GCA_039583875.1 Platanthera guangdongensis
TCATGATATATTCTTACTTGGCACATTAATTATGGATTTTAGAGTATTACTTGACTTATTTACTGAGACAGTGATGAAATTGCATTTAGACTATTTCCAGCCATTCAAGTACGGGATTCCAGCATTAATTCAAGGACAGAATTCAAATTCAAATGCTATTTTTTCTGGAAGGAATATAAAAGGACTGTTTTCATAAGAACACACAATAAGGAAGAGAAAAGACATAGAGATTTCACTGAGACACAACAGTTGATACAAGTCTTATAGAGAATCTCACAGAGCTCTTCATCATCAGCTTCAGATCTTTTCAAGGGACAACTATTCAATATCAGTCCAAAACGCTTCTAAAGATCTTCTAAATATTGAAGTCCTACACCATGTGCAAAGCTCTCATCTTCCTGAACCATTCAACTTCTCAGGGGGAGCTTTGATAAGATCAAATCCACTAGTCTTCTCAGTTGTTTTGAGAAAGAGAAGACAACATTAATTTTTTTTTCCCACTGTGTACTGGCTTATAACTCCGTTCAAAAGTTAACCCCTTGGTTGTTAAGTCTCCTGATCAAAAGACTTAGTTTGGTTTTTGGGCACCTGATCAATAGCTCAAAAGGATTGTTAGATCTCCCTTGAAAAATTGATCTTGTGGTGACAGGGCACCTGAGCAAAAACTTGTGGTGGCAGGACACCAGATCAAAAACCTGTATTGGATTCCTACCAGGGTGGTAGAAGAGTGGATGTACCCAAGGTTAGGGGAACCACTATAAATTTCTTGTATCGTCTAGTTGCTTGTTGTTTTCTTATTGTTGTGTGTTATGTGTTGTGTTAGTTAGCTTTTCTTTCCTGCACTCTCTTAAGATATATATTACTATTTTTAATTCCGCTATAAAAACCAATTAAGTTTTAAAATACTCTATTCACCCCCCTCCCATCTAGAGTTAAATCGATCTATCCCCTCAGGTGGTAAAGCTTTTACCATCTTTCAATTGGTATCAGAGGATATCTGATCTCTTTCAATTGGTATCAGAGGGCAAGGTTGCTTTGGTTTCACAGACTTACATCTGAACCAAGATCCTTTGATAGATCTTTTTCTCTCTAGCCTCTTGTTTACAGCATGACACAGAATAAGGAATATTCTAGCACCAGACCTCTTGTGTGCAACTTGAATAAATTTGCACTCTGGAAGGCAAGAATCAAACTCTACATGAACTCTATTGATGAGGATATTTTCAACTCTATTTTGACGGATCCCCCTCAACCTACAGCTGCTACTACAACTACCAATACACATGAAGTTCCACCACTTGAGTGAACTGATGTACAAAAGAAAGCCAAGACGGCTAATGCTAAAGTAATGAATATTCTGGCACAGACAATATCGGATGACATCTTTCAGAAGGTGGCAGTGTGCACCTCTGCAGAGGCCATTTGGGACTCACTGAACCAAATAGATGCTGGCTCATCAGATGAAAGAAAAGACAGGAGATCCCTCCTCATATCACAGTATGAGAATTTCAAGAAGGAGGAATCAGAGACTGTTACTGAGATGTATAACAGACTTAGTGTCATCATAAATGAACTGAGAACCCTGGACAAGGTCATCTCATTAATTGGGATAAATGACAAAATCCTAATGTGCTTACCCAGCACTTGGGACTCCAGGATATGGCCAATTAAGGAAGCTAGGAGTTTAAATGAGATTTCTATAGAATTTCTCCTTGGCAAGCTCAAGTCTTATGAGCAGTTGATCAAGACAAGGGAGGCTGCTGAACAGAAGGCTTCTACATCTTCACGGAAGGAGCATAACATTGATCTCAAAGCAACAGAAGAATCATAAGCTCTTCCAGCTAATTAAGAACTACTGAGCTTGTTGGCTAAAGGATTCTATAAAATGGCGAAGAAAGACTTTAGAAGAAGTTCATCTAAGAATGATGACAAGACAAGATATGACAAGACTCCTACCAAGGAGATTGTTTGTTTTGGATGCAAAAAACTTGGGAACATTCTACCTGAATGCCCAGAGGCACCGAAGAAAGATAGAAGAAAAGAAAAGGAGAACAAGAGGCATTCAAGCAAGCACCATAGCAAGCACTCCTCCAGCAAACAGAAGAGAAAGGAGAAAGGCTTCATTGCTGAGACCTGGAGTGACACGGATGAAGAATCCTCATCTTCCAGCTCTAGTGAAGATGAAGAGGAGGCAAAGGCAAAGGAAGTTTGCTTAATGGCTATTAATTCCTCCAACAACAAATCTAATGCTGAGGAACAAGCTGAAGAATCAGAAGAGGAATCTGAATCTGAAGAAGATCAGGTAATCTCTTCATTTGATTTCAATGTAGAAGATTTTAAAATTGAATTTAAATCCTTGTGCAATGATTTAATCAAGTAAGAGAAGGAAATAAAAATTCTTAGAGATAGACAGTTTGAATTTGATAATCTATTTGCTGAAAATATCAAATTGAAAAATGATTTAGACTTAGCTAATGAACAAATCATTTCACTAAAAACTGAATTATGTGAGGCAAAGCAACTTGAGGAATCTCTCAATGGAAGAAGCCTTAAGCTGATGGACATCACAAGCACGGTCAATGCCAGATTAAATGGCAAGCTGGGCTTAGGTGCTTCATCAAGCTTACCCCCCATATTAAAGAAAAATATTCTTTCAACACCAATTAAATTTATCTCTGAAAAAGGCAAAGAGAAAATGGGAGAGACTACTCAACCAAATGTCTCTCAGAAATCTGTAAATAAGAAGAAAATGAATAAGAATCTGAATAAAAATAATGTTCAACAGATTTCGTCGAACTCAGATTAACGAAATGTGTATAGTTCGTCGAACCCAGATCGACGATCTATGAACGCTAATAATTACTATAATAATTCGTCTTACTGCGATCGAAAACTGTATATGGTTCTTCGAGCAGCGATCAACGAACTTGGGGCACATAAAATGATAATGTTTGTTCTCTGAGCAGAGTTCGACGAATTCATCCCTATTCATTGAACGCAGATCGACGAACTTATAATAATTCGTCGAACCCAGTTAGGTTTAATAAAAACTTGAACTCTATTAGAAACTTCAATCAATTCAGAGAATCTACTAATCCTTTTACTCAATGGAAAATACCACCTAGAAGATATCATACCTTAGGATATAAAAATCAACGAGAATTTTTTATTATTTCTAGTTTCTCTTATCAAGAGAAACAAGGACCCAAGGTAACCTGGGTCAAGAACTCCTAATTCCTTTCTATGCAGGTGAAGGACTGTCCAGTCTTTAATCAACAATGGTATCTGGACAGTGGATGCTCAAAGCATATGACTGGCTGTAAGGACAATCTAACAAACTGCAAGTCCAAGCTAGGTCCAAAGGTGATCTTTGGTGACTCCAACTAGGGTCAAACTATAGTCTTTGAAGATGTTAAAGTTGGAGCGGTCACCTTCAGGAAAGTTGCCTATGTGAGTGGCTTAAAGCATAACCTAATATCCATAAGTCAATTATGTGATGAAGGTTATCAGGTATCATTTAACTCATATTCCTGCATTATTTGTTGTAAAGAAAACAAACCTGTTTTAACTGGACTTAGACAAGGCAACATATATGTTGGTAATTTTTAATCAGCTAGTTCAGAACTTTGTTTATTTAATCAAGTTAGCAATCAAAATGAACTTTGGCATAAGAGATTAGGACATGTAAATCTAAAAAATATTGCTAAGTTATCTAGGGACAACCTTGTTAGAGGACTGCCTTCTACCCCCTACAAGAAGGAAGACCTCTGCAGGGCTTGTCAGTTAGGCAAGCAAACTAAAAATAGCGTTAAATCTGTAAATAAAAGTGACTCACCTAGGATATTGTACCTATAACATATGGACCTTTTTGGCCCTATTACTATACAAGGCCTAGGAGGGAAATATTATACTTTAGTGATTGTAGATGACTTCTCAAGATTCACTTGGGTATTTTTTCTGAGATCTAAGTTAGATAACTTCAAGGTTCTTACAGATTTTCTCAAGAACATACAGATTGAGTACTCTACTCTAGTTTTATTGAACAAAAGTGATCATGGTACTGAGTTTGAGTCTCTTCTTATGCAAGATTTCTGTGAGAAGGAAGGTATCAGGCACTTCTTCTTATCTCCTAGAACTCCTAAACAAAATGGGTTGTTGAAAGGAAAAATAGAATCATAATTGAATCTGTAGGGACATTACTTGTAGATGCTTACATGCCCCTATCTTTTTGGGCAGAGGCTGTGAGCACAACAAACTATGTACTGAATAGAAGTCTAATACACAAGCTTAAGAATAAGACTCCTTATGAGTTACTTAAAGGGAAGAAACCTAAAATCACCTATTTTAAAGTATTTGGGTGTCTTTGTTATATTCACAATAATGACAAGAAATACACTACAAAGTTTGAAGCAAAAGCTGCAGAGGGAATTTTTCTAGGATATTCCCAAGTCAGCAAAGCTTATAGGGTGTTTAATAAATTCACTTTAAAAATTGAGGAATCTGTTCATGTTACAATTGATGAGGCAAATATGTTTTACAAGGAGAAAGAGGTTTCTACCAATAATATTTTGCAGGTACCTCACTTGTATAAGAGATTGGATGATCTAAACCTCACCCATGAGGTTCCATCATATCCTTCTCCACAAGTTGAAGAAGAAGAAAGTGAAGAAGAAAGTTTGGAAGTTGCTGAACTTCCTCCAATAGCTAATATAATTACATAAGAGGAATTAATTTTACAAGCTATTGCTCAACCAACTCGTCCCACTGATTTTGTCACACTTAGAGATCAACCAATATCTCAAGTGATTGGAGACATTTTAGATGGTGTGTAAATAAGGAATCAACTCAATAAGGATGTGATGCATGCTTGTCTCATTTCTCTACTTGAGCCCCACTCCATCAAAGATACAGGGCAATATCCCCACTGTATCATTGTAATGCAAGAGGAGCTCAATCAGTTTGAGAGGTGCAGAGTTTGGGATTTGGTTCCTAGACCCAAAGATTATCCAGTCATTGGAACCAAATGGGTCTTCAGAAACAAACTAGATGCTGAAGGAAATATTATAAGGAATAAAGCAAGGCTAGTAGCTCAAGGCTATTCACAGGAGGAAGGAATAGACTATGATCAGACCTTTGCTCTAGTGGCAAGGCTTGAGGATATAAGGATTTTCTTAGCCTTTACAGCCTATAAAAGATTCAAAGTCTACCAGATGGATGTAAAGAGTACTTTCCTAAATGGAGAATTAAAAGATGAAGTGTATGTGGAGCAACCACCAGGTTTTATCTCTCCAACTCATCCTTCTTATGTCTTTAGATTGTATAAAGCTCTCTATAGGTTAACGCAAGCTCCAAGATCTTGGTATGAGACCTTAGCTAGCTTTATTTTGGAGCATAAGTTTTTTAGGGGCATAGTAGAAAGGACTCTTTTTATTAGACATGATAAAAATAAAATTGTATTAGTTCAAATATATGTAGATGATATTATTTTTGGCTCTACTGATCCCAAACTATGCAAAAGATTTTCTGATCTAATGCATTCAAAGTTTGAGATGAGTAACATGGGTGAACTTTCATACTTCCTTGGTCTCCAAGTGAAGTAATCACCTGATGGAATCTTCATCTCCCAATCTAAGTATGCTAAGGAGCTTATTAAAAGGTTTGGGATGTGTGATGCCTCAGCAATGAACACACTTATGGCTGCTAATGCTGTGATTGATTCTGATAAACGGGGGAAGCCAGTTGATTAGAAAACATATAGGGATATTGTTTGGTCCTTGTTGTATCTCACAGTTAGTAGGCTAGATATTATGTTTGCTACATGCCTTTATGTTACGTTCTAGGTGAACCCTAAAGAATCTCACCTTATTTTCCTTAAAAGAATTTTGATATATATAAAGGGTTGTCCAAATATAGGACTTTGGTATCACACATAGTCAGAATTTGACTTAACTGGATTTTCAGATTCTGACTATGCTGGATGTAGAGTGGACAGAAAAAGCACTTCAGGAATATGCTAGTTCCTTGGAGACAGGATTGTGTCCTGGTTTTGTAAAAAGCAGACATCTGTGTCAACTTCAACTGCAGAAAATGAATACATTACAGCTGGCAGCTGTTGTTCACAAATATTTTTGATTCAAAACCAATTACTGGATTATGGTCTCAACTTAAATAATTCAATTATACTTTGTGACAATACCAGTGTAATTTCTTTTGCATAAAATCCAGTAGTGCATAGTAGAACTAAGCATATAGAGATAAGACATCATTTGCTTAGAGATTGTGTGGACAAAAAAATTAATCTTGTCTTTATCTCTGCTGATTTGCAAAGAGCAGATATCTTCACTAAACCTTTAGATGAGAAGAAACATCTGTTTTTTCAGAATCAGTTAGGTATGATTAATGGAGAAGTTTAATTTGATTTTGGTCCTTGGTCGAAGAATTGATCACATTTCGTCGAACGGAGATCGACGATCTGAGAACTGTTCTTGAGATTTTTCGTCGACCTGAGATCGACGAACTCTCTGCGTGAAGTTATTTTCATCCAGCGTAGATCGATGATTTTGCTTCAAAAAAAATTCGTCGACCTGAGAATGACGAAACGTTTTCCCCTCTTCTGACTGAGATCGACGATATATTTCTTCATGAAATTTTTTCGTCAACTTGAGAACGAAGATTGTTTATTTTTTGCAGGACAGAGCCCGACGCTTCATATTCTGAAAACCTTATAACTAGGTTTTCATCATGCTCTATCCTGCGCTTTTTGTTCCCTTGCTCTTGCTCTCTCTTTTGTTTTTGTAGGAAAACCTATGGCGATTCCGGCGCACTCCCACTCCAGCATGAAGTTCGACACTGGCTTCGACATCGATTTTGATTCCTTCACTGACACTAATCAAATCTTCATAGACATTCTCAAGCTATGTGAAGAACAAGATCTGGAGAAATTCATGGCAACAAGGATCAAGATACCGGCAAATGAAATCAGAGAATGAGTTTTTACTTCAACAGCTCCTGACACAAATACTATGATTGGCACCATCGGCGGCAATCAGGTCACTCTAACTCCTGAAGTTTTAACTGAGATTTTTGATCTGGCTACTGGAGAAGAAAAAATTGAATTAGATAATGCTGAATATGAGAATATGTTGAGTATAATGGGTCACTCTGAAGGAAACCCTAATAAACTTCTGAAAAAGAATTTATTTGTTCAATATAAGTTTCTAGTAGATATTGTTGGCAAGGTTTTGCTGGAAAAACATACATCCCATGATTATATAACCAGGCACCAGTTTCTGGTGATGTGTGCTCTGGTACATAAGAAATCAGTAAACTAGGGAAAGATTTTGTTTGGGTTGATAAAGAAGAAAAATACTAAGAAAGAGGTGTGCTTTGGGAGGATTCTAGGAATCTTCCTCCCGGAAAAGGCACAAGAATTATTGGTTTCCCACCCAATATTCATAAATGACTCAAAGAAGATCACCTCTGCCTTATTTAGCAGATTGGAGAGGACCATTCCAAAGCCCTCCAGGGCCTCCTCTTCCTCTAGGACTTCTGAGGACACAAGGGCAGTTATATCCTCTCCACGATCTCCAAAAGAAATTCCTCCATCCACCAGCATTCCTTCTATAACGCCCCGAAACTCAAAAGAGTGACGGTTGACGTTTTGGGCCAGTCTTGGGTTCTAGCAGGAGGCACACGGCCTGGGACATGGGCGCGTCCCAGGGCGTGTCAGGCTTGTGTCGACGAGTTGGTCGAGAGGTCTACGAATTTTGCTTGACGAAGTGTCGAGACAGGGCACACGGCCTGCGACACGGGCGTGTCGCAGGGCGTGTCGACCCATGTCGACACTCAGCCCGCGAAGTCGACATTTTGCGCTCGAAGAAGTGTCGAGACATGGTACACGACCTGCGACACGGGCGTGTCGCACGGCGTATCGACCCGTGTCGACACTCATCCCGGGGAGTCGACGAATTTTGCTCGACGATGTGTCGAGATAAGGCACACGGCTGAGGACACGGGCGTGTCCAAGGCCGCGTCGTGAGGTCGACGAACTTCGCTCGATGAAGTGTCGAGTGTCAAGACCGTGTACACGGCCTGGAGCCCAGGAGTGTTGAGGTAGACACGGGCAAGGACACGGGCGTGTCCAGTACCCGTGTAGTTCTCGGGTTGTTTTCGGGATAAATCGATGGGGACACACGGCCGACCACACGGCCGTGTCAGTTGGAACACGGGCGTGTCAGCTCGAACACGGGCGTATTCGATGCCCGTGTGTTGTTCCAGGCGCATCGATTTTGATGGCGAATGAGGAACACGGCCCTGGACACGGGCGTGTGTCAGGCCGTGTTCGGTCCAGATTGTACTTTTCAGGCCCGAATCAAGCCGTTCGTTTCTTTGATCTGAGATCCAACGGCTGGGGGTTGTTCCTGATGGGATATACATGGGATTGGACCTTTAAAACCCTCACTTTTACATGAGTGGTTATCTTTCTAAAGTATAGAGAGAGAGGAGAGCCAAGGGAGGAAGAAGAAGCTAAATCCGGCCATTGGAGGAGCTTCGAAGCTCCAAATCGCGAGCCGACTTCGGATCCACGGAGGCAAAGAGAGTGCGGTGCTTTTCATCCACTTACATTTCCATGGCGCCGAATAAGAACGCTAGGGTAACGATTCTCTTCTTGAGCATGTGAAGCTCTCCTTCTTTACATAGGAAGCCCGCTCTTGCGAGTTTGCGGTGAGTTGGAGGTGTTCCTTCGGGTAGATATGTAAAGTCCCCGTTGTGTAGAGTCCGTAAGCGAGAATGGACATATGCATGATGTGTGAAGCCTATTCGGACATGTTGGTCTGGATCGGTGATGTTGCATTGCATAAATGCCGGAGAAGACTCCCTGCGATTGGTTGTTTTTCGGGTTTTCTACGTGGTAGATTGCAACAGGGAGCCTTGGGGATTAACCCAAAGGTGCACCCGGAAAACTGGGCGGATGCATGATCTTGCCAACTTGGTGGCCTGAGAGCCAACTTGAACATAACCGGGTTATGTGAATTGTGATGGAAACGGGACTCGGGAGAAGTTTGACCTGCGCATATGGTTTAAATTACCGTTGCGATGTGAGCACGGGTCAGATGGAACCGTACCCATTCTATGTTGTTCGGGTTAAAGAGACCTAAAGTTACGTGGCACTTGCTGTTGGCATAGATGAGGGTCTTCGGCAGTCTATGGTTTTAATTACCGTGACCCATGCCGGGAAGACAAATTGCTCATAGGTTTGGCCGTCAAAGTGGCGGTGGTGAGATCGGAATGTCTATGACTTTAATTGACGTGATATCGACCGGTTCACCGAGAATATGCCCTGAGAGTGCGGGGCGTGTGGCCATGCGAGCCAACGTCTGTGATGAAATGAATATTGTTAAATTGCTCGCTTATGCTAATGAAATGCAGGGAAGGAGCATAGCCGCCCCGAGTTGGGGGCGGGATCGTTATAATTTGGTCAGCATTGCTGACCGTTGCCTTGTTTTGCCACCATGCGGTGGTTTATTGCTTGCAGGTGCTGCTGGACCAAGCGGTCAATAGCGGGATAAAGCCCAAATTGCGAAGCCGACCCTTGAAGGCCTAATTGGAGTGTTTACTGCTTTTATTCATGTATGACCGGCCTGCGTGCCGTGGTTTGTAAATCATGTAATATGAAGTGAACAATTTTGTAAGGCCTTAAGGCATGTACTTGTGTATGTACAACATTCCTATTTGGTATTAATGGACATTCATGCTTTTGTGCTGGGTTCTTTATTGCAACTTATTAATCTGCTTCCGCTAGAATGCTCTGTGTAGGACGTAATGATTGGTTGGATTGTTTTCATGAGTAACCACCCAGTCTGTCTGTGGTATATGGTGTCGGGCCCCGGCCGGAGCTACTGCTATATGCTATGCGAAGGATAGGGGGTGTTACAATTTGGTATCAGAGCGAGGTTTCGATCCTCAGACTTCTAGTTTTGGTCGGGCTTAACATGAATTCGTGGACGAATTCGTTTTCAAGGGTGGTGAGCACATGTCTGTGCGTCATCGTTATAATAGTAAAAAAACCCATGAATGTCCACTTAGGAATGAAAACACACGTGTTTGGGGAACCTGCGTGTTCCTATAATTGTTGTTTGCAATTTTATTTGGTCGCTTAACGGTGTTTTGTACCACTATAGGTGACCAGAAGTGGTGTTGGGCTGTTGGAACGTCGAGTTTCTGAGGCTAGCATTGCACCTAATGAAGCTCCTGCAACACCTCTATCGACTGAGACCATAAGATTGGTGGCTGAAGCAGTGTTGGCCATGATTAATGCGCAGCCTGCAAGGCAAACACAACAGTCTGCTCCTGTGATGGAGCATGTACCGTTGCAAGAGGCTGAGCCGAGGAGAGTGGAACAGGTAGTAGTGGAGCCATTAGTGCCAAGGAGGGCAACCGAGAGACAGCTCAAGCATGTCATGAGCTTTAATCCTCCGGTATTCTCGGGGTTGGGAACCCCATCTCAAGCTGAAGACTGGCTCTCCAGGGTGAAGAGAGTCATGACAACAACGGAGACGAAGGAGTGGAAAATGACCACCATTGCTACGTTCCTTTTGGACGGTGAAGCGAGAATGTGGTGGGAAGGATTGGAGCTGCATCTACTGAGAGGTAGGAAACTTGTTGATGTCTCGATGGAGGAGTTCTCGAGATTGTTCTTGACTAGATACCTCCCTTCGGCGCAGAGGATATCGTTGGAGAACGAGTTCCTGAAGTTGGTTCAGGGTGAGAAGAGCGTGGATGAATATCTCCATGAGTTTACTCGTTTGAGTCGATATGCTAGCTCCACCATAGCGGATAAGGAGCGCAAGACGAATTGATTCTATGAAGGGTTGAGAGATGAGTTGAGGCTATTACTCTCGGGGTCGATGATGCAGGGTTTCTTGACCTTGGTCAACACGGCCCGGTCCTTGGAGAAGGACATGAAGAATGTTCAAGCGAAGAAGAACGTTGGTGAGAAGAAATTGGGGTTCAAAGTGCCGACTACTTCAAAGTCTGGCTATCAAAGATTCTTCAAGAAGCATAAGACTTCGGGTCCAAGTCCTTCTGGTGCTTCTGGGGCGACTACGAGTCAGACCTCGGGGGCATGTTTTACTTGTGGAAAGAAGGGGCACTTTGCCCGCGACTGTTGGAGCGGACGTCCCAAGTCTGAGAGAAAGTCGGGAGAAACTTATGAAGAGAAGGGCAAGGCGGTGGAGTCAACCGCGTCCCACTATGCTCCGTCCCAACTAAGGGTGTATAATCTTGGCCAACAGGAGGCCATCAAACGGGTGGATGTGGTGACAGGTACGGTTTAATTTATAGCAAGTTAATTTCTTTAAATACTTGTTATGCACATGTTACCTTACCACTACTTGTTTAGGATTTGTTTTGATTTGTGAAAATCCGGCTAGAGCACTCTTCGATATGGGAGCTTCACACTCCTTCTTGTCCGAAGGATTTATATCACGCATCGGAGTCCCTTCTTCGATGGCGAAGGGTAAGTTGGATGTGTTGTTGCCCAATGGGTGTTCGATGCACGCGGATAGGATCTGCGATGTTAAGATTCGTATTGGGAATCAGGAGTTCGATCTGCAAGCATTGTTACTTCCGTTGGTGGAGTTCGACGTTATATTTGGCATGGACTGGCTCTCAGAGCAGCAGGCCTACATTGATTGCGGTAGAAAGGAAGTCAAGTTGGGAGCAAATCGTGAGACGACTTTTACGGGCTTGAAGGGGTCGAGCAAGACGTTGATGTCTGCTATTCAGGTGGTGAAGGCGGTTCGTGCCGGTGCAGAGCTGTTCTTTACACTAGTGGAGGTTGCAAAGCCCAAGCCCGCGTTGGATAATATTTCAGTGGTATCGAAGTACCCTGATGTGTTCCCTAGAGATCTTCCTGGAGCCCCGCCACAGCGGGTGATAGATTTCACGATTGAGCTAGTGCCAGGTGCAAAGCCTGTGTCACGATCTCCTTATCGGCTAGCGCCTAAGGAAATGGCGGAGCTGAAAGTTCAACTACAAGAGTTGTTGGAGCAAGGGTATGTACGCCCGAGTTCTTCACCTTGGAGCGTGCAGGTCCTCTTTGTTAAGAAGAAGGACGAAAACTTGAGGCTTTGTTTTGATTATCGGGAGCTCAACAAGTTGACGGAGAAGAACAAGTACCCGATCCCCCGGATCGATGATCTTTTTGATCAGTTGGTCGGGTCGACGGTGTACTCAAAGTTGGATCTCAAGTCTGGATACTATCAGCTGCGAATAATGGAGAGTGATATCCCGAAGACAGCGTTCAGTACGAGATATGGGCATTATGAGTTTACGGTCATGCTGTTTGGGCTGACTAATACACCATCAGTGTTCATGGATTTGATGAACAGGACTTTCAGGGAGTACTTGGACCGTTTTGTTATCGTCTTCATCGACGATATTTTGGTGTACTCGTAGAGTGAGGAAGATCACTTCAAGCATCTTCATTTGGTTTTGGAGATGCTAAGGAGGAATCAGGTGTATGTCAAGTTCTCGAAGTGCGAGTTTTGGTTATCCTCTGTGGCGTTCCTCAGTCATATACTGAGTGGAGAGGGTATTGCTGTGGATCCGGCGAAGATTATTGCGATACGGGAGTGGCCTAAGCTTGCTACGGTAGTGGAAGTCCGGAGCTTTCTGGGGCTTGCCGGCTATTATAGGCGTTTCGTAGAGAACTTCTTGCGGATAGCGTTACCTCTCACTACTTTGACGAGGAAGGAGCAGAAATGCGTTTGGACGCCGGAGTGCGCGTGAGCTTTTGAGGAGTTGAAGTGTCGGTTGACCACGGCGCCTGTGCTGAGTTCGCCGATTGGGACCGAAGGCTATGAGATTTATAGCGATGCTTCGGGCAGCGGTTTGGGTTACGTGCTACTGCAACATGGAAGTGTGATAGCTTATGGCTCGAGACAGCTGAAAGTGCACGAGAGGAATTATCCGGTCCATGACTTGGAGTTAGCGTCCGTGATTTTTGCCTTGAAGCTGTGGAGACACTATTTGTACGGTGTGAAGATTGATATCTACACAGATCACAAGAGCCTGAAGTATTTGATTGATTAGAAGGATCTGAATATGCGGCAGCGTAGATGGATGGAGTTCCTGGGGGACTATACATTCAAGATCCACTACGTGCTTGGTAAGGGTAATGCGGTTGCGGACGCGTTGAGTCGTCGGGCCCCAGCTCAAGCCAATTGTCTATCGGTGCATGATGAGCGGTTGGTGAGGGAGTTGGAGGAGTTGGAGATTGTTTGTGTGGATAAGCAATCAAGTGCTGAAGCAGTACTGAATTGGACTGAAGTCCAATATGACCTGGCTGATCAGATTCGGCAAGCTTTGGATATGGATGCCCATATGAAACAGTTCATGGTAGAGGCTCTGGATGGGTCAAATTCTCAATTCGTTGTGGAGGACGGATTGCTTTGGAAAGACGGCCGTCTGTGCGTCCCAAGTGTGGGTGATTTGCGGGTGGAATTGTTGTACGAGGCACACCATACTAAGTACTCAATTCACCCGGGGAGCACAAAGATGTACCGTGACGTCAAGAAACTGTTTTGGTGGCCGGGTTTGAAGAAGGTGAAAGAAATATTACCTAAACACCTAGGGGGGGTGAATAGGTGACCAAATTCTTTTTAACTATTTATGGCAGCAATCAGTTTATAACACAGAATCTAATCTACTTTTGCACAGCAATCACACAGGATACACAGCAAATCACAGCACACAGAATACACATAGTTTTATAGTGGTTCCCCAAGCTTTGGGTACATCCACTTTCCCCCTTCGCCTATCTAGCAGTGTACTAGATTCGGCCAAACTTCTCCACTATCTCAGAACCCAAACTGGTTCCTACTCCTCAGGCCCAAGGCCCTACAACTCAGCTTTTCCACAAAGCCTACACTCAGCCAACAAGGGCCTACACTCAGCCAACAAGGCCTACACTTAGCCACCAAGGCCTACACTCAGAGATTTCAATCTCCTACACTCAGGCTCTCAAGCCCTACACTCAGCCTTTATAATTACAGGCTTACAAAAACTCAGATCCAAAGGATCCTACAAGATAAAAATGAATTTACAAATGATAACTCAGCAACCCAGAAACAAGAGAGGGGAGTTGTGAGTTTCTTGATGAGTTCTTGGAAGAACTCAGCTGAAATCAATCTGACTTAGCTTTCTTCAAAGCTTCTTGAAAGTAGAACTCAATTAGATTGACTCCTTCTGCAGTTGATCCTTTATCTCTGCCACTTAGAATTCATAATAAATCTGAACCCTTCTTCTCAGCCTAGTTCCAATGGCTGATTTCTTGAATGGAGCCCTCTCTCTCCAACTTCTTAGATCTACACTTGGATAGCTAGATCTTCTTGTTTTGATACTTGATCAATGATTTGAACAACTCTGTCAACAACAACTTCTGTAGACTGTATAAGCCTATTTATAGGCCTTCTTCATGGTAACCGGCTGGTCCGGTTCATAACTGAATTCTGACATCTCTGACAGGTGCTGTAGACCGGCTGGAACGGCAGCTGTCAAGTCATCCAGTCAGTTCTTGAAAAATCTCTAACTGTCTGAAAGTGTCGAGACTTTCTGTCTTTAAGTGTCCACACTTATAGACCAAGTGTCGACACAAGTTGTGTAAGTGTCGACACAAGTCTACAAGGTGTCGACACAATTCCTTGTGTTGTAGATTCTTTATCTCGACACAGCTTCTTCTGCATGTGTCGACACTGAAATTGAGTGTCGACACAAGTACTTGATCTTCTGTATTTTTGCTGAATTCTTCTAAGTGTCGACACATCTCCTTTGTGTCGACACATTTTCATGTGTTGAATCTGTTAAGTGTCGACACTGCTTCTTGGTGTCGACACATGTCTTTAGTGTTGATACTTGCTGAGTGTCGACACAGCTCCTTGTGTCGACACTTGATTCTTCTGTTGAGACTTCAGCTGAGTGTCGACACATTCCCTTAGTGTCGACACTTGCACTTAGAATAATTTGTTGATCTTGCTGTTCTTTGCTAAGTGTCGACACAGCTCCATGTGTCGACACTTTCTTTAAGTGTTGACTCTTCTGTTGTGTGTCGAAACATTGTTCTGGGTGTCGACACATACATCAAGTGCTGACTCTTCTGTTGAGTGTCGACACATTATTCTGGGTGTCGACACATATACTTAGTTTCTGCTGACTTTTGCTGAGTGTCGACACAGCTCCAAGTGTCGACACTTTCTGGTGTAGACACAGTTCTTCTAGGTGTCGACACTGCTGCTAAGTGTCGACACAGCTTTACTGCACTTTTCTTCACTGAGTGTCGACACAGCTCCTTGTGTCGACACTTTCTGTCTGGTGTCGACTCTGCATCCCAGGTGTCGACACAATGACTCCAAGTGTTGACACTGCTTGCCTGGGTGTCGACACAAGTCTTCTTAAGTGTCGACAATTTCCCTCTGGGTGTCGACACATGGACTTAGAAACTTTTTTCTTCAGTCCTGCAATTACTTAACCTGCACAAGCAACTCAACATACATCAAATACATTTTGATGTATATCATTGAGTTGGGTGAGGCTTCTTCAAATCAGGTACATTTAAACCAATGTACCCAACAATCTCCCCCTATTTGGAGAAGTCATAACCCTTAGTCAATGATATACACCATTCATAATTAAAATTACAAAATGATGTAGAGCAGGATAATATACAGCAGGGTTAACATAAACATGTATTAATCACACATGTATTCATATACATTATCACAGAACAAATATGAAATAGACATAGACATCATCACAGAACAAATATGAAATAGATTTAACACATAACATACTGTTCTAATATCTGTCTTATATATTTTCAGAAGTTCACAAATTGTTTTTCATCAAAAAGATTACAAAGTAAACTTTAAGAAAATTCTAATTCTATTTCAGTTCTGGCTCCTTAATCACTATTCTTTTGCCAGCATGAACTTTAGCTTGGACAGGAGCATCAGCAACTTCAGCATCTGCAGGCTTCTTTCCTTTCAAGTCTTTCTTCTTAAGCTCTTCTGCTTTAATCTTCTGCCTTTCAAAATAATGGTAAGGTTTAGGAAAGTACTTGCTAGGCTCCGAGCAGTAGGAGGTAGCTTTCCCATCTTGGCCTTCCTTCTGTATTGAACTATTGTCTCCTGTCTAGATTCATGTTTTCTCCATTCAGCTTCAGAAAACCATTTGTTCCTGTCTTGAATGTTATCCTTGGCAGCTTTCCAGGTAGTTAATATAATGTTTCTAGAGGTAGGGCTCCACTGTTCAAAGTCTGGTCTCTGTTCAGCTTGTTTCCTAAACCTCTTCTTGGACAATCTTTTCTCTTCTTCTTTCTGCATTGCCTCTTGCATGGCTTCAGAAATAGGCTGAACAACCTTTTCAATAATAACATTGTCCTTGCCCCCAGGTGGGTTGTACATGGTCTGTACATCAGCATGAATCATGTCAAAATCTGGAGGAGGGTATATGACTTGAGCCACTTCAGGTTGCTCTCCTCCTAGATATGCAGGTTGAATTCCAGATTCTGCCACATTGTCATCATCACAAAGAGGAGGATAACCCAGGGTAGCTCTGATAGAATTGGATATCCATTTGGCATGATCAGAGCTGGCCTTGACTAAAACTCTCTCCCCCTTTATGACTTCTCTTTCAATATGATCTCTCACATCATCCTTCTGAAATCTCACTTGATTATCCAAGTAATTGACTCCATCTTTAAAGAAAGGTTGTAACCTTTGGAGTTTGTCAGTGATATTCTTTTGAGATTCCTGAATAACTGTCTTAATAGCAGTGAGTTCTTCTTGAAATGCTTTGTCAAATTCAGCTTTAATAGTAGCAGTAGAGGTAGAAGGTCCAGCAGCCTTGTTCTTTAATTCAGTGATAATAGCATTATGGGAAGCAGTCAAATTGTCATTCATCCTTAGCTGATTTTAAAGAACATACCCTTGCTTCAATGTTATGTCATCCACTTGTGCTTTTATCTTTTCCTGGTGTGTAGCCAAGTACACCACTGCATTTCAACCCTTGTGGAAACATTCAGTCATCTCCTTCTTGTTTAGGTTCATCTCAAATCTTATGGATTTAATATCCTGGGCCAGATCAAATTGCAATGATTTCTGCCCTTCATCTACATACTTCTCAATTGCCTGCCTGTGCTCATCCAGTTTAATTTGCATTGCCACCATTAAAGCACTATAATCAACTGATGGTGTTTGCTGAACTATAGGCTGTGGTGCAATAGATTGTAGAGCCTTCTTATAACTTTGACTCCTTCTTTTGAATACATAAAGTTTCTACTTCTTAGCCCTGGCAATCTCCTCATCTTCAGAGGCAGATGTGCTGGCTATATCCACCCTCTCCTTAGGGCTTGGAGGCTTCTCAGATACTTTCCTGGCAGAGTCTTCATTAATGTGCACTTGCTCCCCCTCAGTAGCAGCATTCTCTTCTTCAGTAGCAGCAATGTCTTTGTCAAAATCTTGCTGATCCAGATTTAAAAATAAATCTTCCATAGTGTACTCTTGTGGTGAAGGAGCTGGAGTAATTCTAGGTTCTTCAACCACTGGATCAGGAACAACTTCTAGAACAACAGATGTGTCTTCTATAACAGCATCTGGAACTTGACCATCCAGCTGAGTTTGCTGATGAACATCAGACAAATCAGAATCTTCCATAGGAAAATATAAAGTATTGAGTTCAGTGATTACCTCTAGGATAATGGTGGTAGCTTGTTCACTTTCAAGTGTAGTGGGTTCATCTACAACTGGAAGCTCCCCCTGGCTTTGATCCTTGTGAATGGGGCTAGCTTGAGGTAGCTCCCCCTGGATCTCATCATCATCTTGAGGAGCAGGAGCCTTCTCAACAGTCCCTTCCTCATTCTCATCTGGAGTGAAGACAACCTATTCTTCACTGTCAGAGCTACTAGTGGACTCTTGTGCCACTGGAGCAGTCTTCCTTTTCTTCTTGGGAGGAATTTCTTTCTCAGGAACTATCTTTTCAGGGGTTGGCATCTCTTTAGACAACACCCTGTCCCATCTAGAAAATAACCTCATGTCCATTTTTCTCATGTGATTTATTTTACTTCCAGCAGCAGTACTCATTACCTCTGGAATACTTCCAGCAAGGTATAGACTTAAAATTCTGCCCAGGTTGGGCTTCTTCAAGATTTCCTTGATTTTCTCAAATACTATAACAGACCAATCAGTTCTTAAAGTGAAGATAATCCTGGTCATAATATTAAACATAAAGGCAGACACTCTGTCATGCCCTCCTGGCTTGCTTTAAATTACCTTGCCAACTATCTCAGACATGAATTTGCCTTGATTGTTCATGCCTTTTCTATTGAAAACAAAACCAATCTTCATCTTAGAGTCTAGTCCACACCAGGTTAGAGCTTCCCTGGTCTTTGTAGCAGTAACCTCATCTTCCTCTTTAGTTCTTGGTAGCTGTAGAATCTTCCTCAAGCTCTTAGGTGAAATCTTAACCTTTGTTCCATGAACTCTGGATTTGATCTTGTATCCAGATTCGTCCACTTCAGCTCCATTGAGGAATTCAAGTACCTCTTTCTTTCATATCTTAGTAGGTTCAGAAACAAGATATTCCAATCCTGAATCGGCAACTAGGGTTACGACAGACTGGATTTCTTGATCAGCATCCTCAAAAGCACCGCGCACCAGCTCGTATCCTTCGTTGACATTCTCCTCAAGCTTAGGCGCCATTAGGGTTTGTAGAATTGGTCTTGAGAGAAGAGAGGTGTCAACACAGAAGTTTTGGTCTCGAAACTTTTGAAAGCGTGTCGACAAACTAAGACAAAACCCTATTTATACCTTTCGACTTTTGAAGATGAAAAGGCGGGCAGCTAACTTAAAAATGTGTCGACACTGGCAATAAGTGTCGACACTGACTTATAATGTCTCGACACATATGTGTCGACACAAGTTTAGTCAACAGATTTTATGTGTCGACACTTGTTTATGTGTCGACACCACATAGCTCGACACATAGTCGAGACTTTACTTAGAAAATTCTGAGTAAATACTAAGTGTCGACACCACATTGGATGTGTCGACACCTACATGTCATGTGTCGACACTAACATTCTGAAGTGTCGACACCAACATCCTAGATGTGTCGACACCTTTTTCCTGAAGTGTCGACACCACTATTTTGTGTCGACACAGAAATCTCTATGTGTCGACACCTTTTTACTTAGCCATTTTCAATTCTGTAAACTTACTCTAAGTTTATCATTCCTAGTTCAATTTTAAATCTATTGAACTTAGCTTCTTCTAGGGGCTTAGTATACATATCAGCTACTTGATAATCAGTTTTAACATAATCAAGTAAAATATCTTTTCTTTCTACATGCTCCCTAAGAAAATGATATTTAATTTCAATATGTTTTGTTCTACTATGAGATACAGGATTATTAGCTATTGAAATAGCACTAGTAGAATCACAGAAGAGTGGAGTTCTACTTACCTGAAATCCATAGTCCTCTAGCTGATGTTGTATCCACAGAAGTTGAGCACAGCAACTTCCTACAGCCACATACTCTGACTCTGCAGTGGAGATAGCCACACTGGTTTGCTTTTTGCTACTCCATGAAATTAGTCTCCCTCCTAGGAATTGACAGGTTCCAGTAGTGCTTTTTCTATCTTCTTTGCATCCTGCAAAGTCTGCATCTGAATAACCTGTTAGTTCAAAATCCTCATTCCTAGGGTACCAGAGGCCTAGATAGGGAGTGCCCTTTAGATATCTCAATATTCTTTTGACTGCTGTCAAATGAGACTCTTTAGCGTAGGCTTGATACCTTGCACAGACACATGTAGCATACATGATATCTGGTCTACTAGCAGTCAAGTATAATAGTGAGCCAACTATCCCTCTATACAAGGTTTCATCTACAAGTTTCCCTGCATCATCCTTGCTAAGGGACATACTTGACCACATAGGAGTCTTCATGGTGCTGGATGAATCCATACCATACTTCCTTATGAGTTCTAGGGTGAACTTGGACTGACATATGGATAAACCACTCTCAGTCTGTTTAACTTGGAGACCCAAGAAAAACTTCAGCACTCCCATACTACTCATCTCAAATTGACCTTGCATAAGTTTTGCAAACTTTTTGCAAAGGCTGCTTTCAGTAGACCCAAATATAATGTCATCTACATATATTTGGACAAGTATAACTTTGCCTCTAGATTCCCTAAGGAATAGAGTTTTATTTATTTTCCCCCTTGAGAACTTGTTCTCAATGAGGAAACTAGATAGGGTTTCATACCAAGCCCTAGGGGCTTGCTTTAACCCATATAAAGCTTTCCTAAGTCTATAGACATGATGAGGTAGAGTTGAATCAACAAAACCTGAAGGCTGTTCCACATAGACTTCTTCCTTAAGATTACCATTCAGAAATGCTGACTTGACATCCATTTGGTAAACCTTGAATCCTTGATAGGTTGCATAGGCCAAGAACATCCTTATGGCTTCCAGTTTGGCTACTGGAGCAAAGGTTTGATCAAAGTCAATACCTTCTTCTTGCCTATATCCTTTAGCAACCAATCTTGCTTTATTCTTAATGATGACCCCTTGTTCATCTAACTTATTCTTGTAGATCCACTTGGTTCCTATTATATTGTGGTGTTTAGGTTTAGGAACAAGTTCCCAGACCTTGCACCTCTTGAACTGATTAAGCTCTTCTTGCATTACTTCAGTCCATTGTGGATCTAGTATGGCTTCTTCAAACTTCTTTGGTTCAACTTGAGATAGAAAACTGGAGTAGATTGCTGCATTCAGGTTTCTGCTCCTTGTTTGTACCCCTTGTCTTGGATCTCTAATAATCTACTCTACTGGATGATCTCTAAGATGCCTATTGGCTGGAGGCATCCTAACTTCTGGTTGAACCTCTTCAGCATCTCTATCATGCTGTACTCCTTGAACTTCATCAGCAATTGGTACATGTAGTTCTCCCCCTGGACAATAGCCACTGTCTTCTACTTGCTGTCTTGCAGCAGGTACTTCTTCTATAGTAAGCTTGTCCATCTTCTTTGTTAAACCTGTGGGGCTGCATACACTACTAGACAACTCATTGTTAATAAGTTTAGTCTCATCAAAAACTACATGCACAGATTCTTCTACAACTTGTGTAGACAAGTTGTAGACTCTATAAGCCTTACTATTGTTGTTGTACCCAACAAAAATTCCCTCTTGGGATTTGGCAGCAAACTTAGTCAAGTAAGACTTCCCATTGTTAAGTATGAAGCATTTGTAACCAAAGATCCTGAAGTAGGATAGGTTTGGTTTCCTGCCTTTCACAACTTCATAGGGGGTCTTGTTGAGGCCTTTAGTGATTGTAGCCCTATTTATAACATGGCATGCAGTGTTAACTGCTTCAGCCCAGAAATATTCTGGCAGTGATGTATCACTTAATAGGGTCCTACCAGCCTCTATCAAGGTCCTATTCTTCCTTTCAGCAATGTCATTTTGCTGAGGTGTTCTAGGTGAAGAGAATTCTTGAAATATCCCAAATTCTTCACATAGTTTTGTCATGCTATCAGACTGAAATTCAGTACCATGGTCACTTCTAATTTTGACCACTGTACTGTCTAGTTCATTCTGAATTTGCTTGACAAAGTTATGGAAGAGACTAGGTGTTTCAGATTTCTGTCTTAAGAAGAACACCCAGGAAAACCTTGAGTAGTCATCTACAACTACAAAGGTATAGACCTTCCTACCTAGGCTGTGAACTGGCATTGGACCAAATAGATCCATATGCAAGAGGTATAAACACCTCACAGCATCTTTGTTTTCTATGCTTCTAAAGGTGGATTTAGTCTGCTTGCCCTTTTGACAAGCTGAGCAAATACCATCTTTAACACACTTAACTTGAGGACCATTCCTCACTAATTCTTTGTTAAAGAGTTTGCCAATTGTCTTGTAGTTTAGATGGGCTAGCCACTTGTGCCATTTGACACAATGAGAGACTTTCTCATCTGCTACAAGACATACTGGAGAACCATTGTTCTCAACCATAATGTCTAGGTAGTAGACACTTCTCTTTCTATAACCTGTCAAAATGATCTCTTGATCACTTGACCTCTTGATATGACAACCATTTTTCACAAATGAGATGTCATACCCTACATCACTTAATTGACTTATACTTATTAGGTTGTGTTTCAACCCTTTAACATAAGCCACTTGAGTAATGGTAACCAAGTTGCTAGAAATGTTATCAAATCCTTTGATGATTCCTTTTTCAGAACCACCAAAGGTGACTTTTAGACCATCTTTTTTTGGAATGTAGTCCCTTAGTAATCCTCTAGTTCCAGTCATATGTCTAGAACATCCACTGTCCAAGTACCATGTTGGGGTATGCCCACTTGGACTTACCTGCAAAACAGATTAGTGAACCTTAGAACCCAAAGTATTCTTGGGTCCTTGGTACATGTTAGTTTGCAACCTGACAAACCTACCTGCAGGCTTTCCAACAAGTAGTTTGTTACTCACTTTGGCACTAGCATTGTGCCAACAGTCCATTGCAAAATGGCCAATCTTGCCACAGCACCAACATTCAAACTTATTGTACCTTTGCTTAGGTACTGTCTTTGCTGTCTTATCTACATCAGACTTGTTGAATGTTGGGGCTTTGCCCTTGGACTTGGACTTGGACTGCTCAGTCCTTGCAGGTCTAGTAAATCCTAGTCCAGCTTTACCCTTGTGATGAACAAATTCATCAATTATGGGTAACACTGACTTAGGTTTAGAAAACCTAGCAACAAACTCTCTCTCCTTCTGAAGATTAATCTCCAGACTCTTGATTTGATCATTCTTAAAGGAGATAGTCCCCATCTGAATCACTGTTATGTGCTTCAGTCTGGCTATCTCATTGAGCTTTTGATCAAATAACATCTCAGAATCTGTTTCAGCAGCTTTGAGATCAGCAATTTCCTTTGCCTGACTTTTGGCTAGGGACTTGCTCTTCTTGTAAGCTTGCAACAGCACTTTATATTCATCTATCAGCTGATGAATATCATCCTCCGACTTAGATACACTTTCATCACTTGATGAAGATGAATCTGATTCTGTACTGGCACAAGAAACTGAACTTAAAGTTGAACTTTGTACCTTACTGGGTCCTGGCTGCTCCAGGATTTTGTCACCCTCTGTCAAAGCCATTAGCCCTTGGCATTGACTGTCTTCTTGTTCATATATAGACTCCATAATCTGCATGAATTCTTCTTCTTCTTCTTCAGCAAACAGCCCTATGTATGCCTCAGCATCAGACTCAGTTTCTGAAGAAGAGATATCTGATAGAGTCTTCTCCTTCTTGGCAACAAAAGACTTTCTTTCTTGCCTTTAAAATGAGTCTTCTTCTTGTCACTAGACTCTTTTCTCTTTTCAGGACAATCTGCAACAACATGGCCTTGTCTATTGCAGCAATAGCACACTATTTTGAAACAGTTGCCTTGCTAGATTTAGTCCTCTTCCTGTCCTTCTTTTGAAGACTTTTTGTTCTGATAGAAGTCTTCTTTTCCTTGTGAAGTAGAAGGCCTTATCCTCCACTGTTTCTTCTTCAAGAATTTCTGAAAATATCTAGTGAAGGCAGCAAAGTCTTCATCACTTTCACTGCTTTCAGATTTTGTGCTGACTGACTCATCTGACTCTGATTCAGCAACCTTTGGAGGTGGAGTTGGTGACTTACCTCTGTACTTTCTGGGGGCTTCTGTCTTGAAAGCTACAGTTCTTTCCTTGTGTTCATTTCTTGTTGATTTCTCCTCCTCTTTTCTCACTGTCAACTGCATTTCATAAGACAATAACTTGCCAAACAGTGTAGGTGGAGGAATTTCTCCCAACTTAGCCATTTCTCTAATGGCACAGATCTTGGTGTCCCAATCTTTAGTTAGGGACCTTAGGAACTTGTCATTTAGTTCATAATTACTGAACTCTCTTCCATAAGACATGAGTTCATTCACTATCCTATAAAACTTCTTATAGCACTCAGTTATGCTATCACCCTTTCCTTGTCTAAAACTTTCATACTCTTGATTTAGCAAGGATTTTCTATCTTGCCTTACTTCTTCAGAACCTTCCATATACACAATAAGAGTATCCCACATCTCTTTGGCTGTCTTACAGTGTATTAGATTCTGAAAAGTTGCATCATCTATGACACCAACTATAATGTTTTGAGCCCTTTTGTCCATGGTGGGTAGGACAATCTCATCCTTTGTCATTTCAGAGAAATCCTTTGGTGTTCTCTGATTTGCATCTAGAATTGATATCTTCATGGGCACATATGGCCCCACTTTTACTGTGATGTAAATCCTAGGGTCTGAGACTTCCATAAACAGCCTTACCCTTTCCTTCCAGATCCCAAATATCTCTTTCCTACATATAGGTAATTTCATGGATCCCAATTCTTTGTGATTCTCAGAGGAACCCATGGTTCTTGATTTTCTTGAATCTGTAATTTTGACTTAGACTGAATCTGCCAATCAGGATCTCCTCAGATTGTTAGTCCTTTTTGAGCAACCTGCCTCTGATACCACTTGAAAGAAATAGTACCTAAACACATAGAGGGGGGTGAATAGATGACCAAATTCTTTTTAACTATTTATGGCAACAATCAGTTTATAACACAGAATCTAATCTACTTTTGCACAACAATCACACAGGATAAACAGCAAATCACAGCACATAGAAGACACAGAGTTTTATAGTGGTTCCCCAAGCTTTGGATACATCCACTTTCCCCCTTCGCCTATCTAGCAGTGTACTAGATTCGGCCAAACTTCTCCACTATCTCAGAACCCAAACTGGTTCCTACTCCTCAGGCTCAAGGCCCTACAACTCAGCTTTTCCACAAAGCCTACACTCAGCCAACAAGGGCCTACACTCAGCCAACAAGGCCTACACTCAGCCACCAAGGCCTACACTCAGATATTTCAATCTCCTACACTCAGGCTCTCAAGCCCTACACTCAGCCTTTATAATTACAGGCTTACAAAAACTCAGATCCAAAGGATCCTACAAGATAAAAATGAATTTACAAATGATAACTCAGCAACCCAGAAACAAGAGAGGGGAGTTGTGAGTTTCTTGATGAGTTCTTGGAAGAACTCAGCTGAAATCAATCTGACTTAGCTTTCTTCAAAGCTTCTTGAAAGTAGAACTCAATTAGATTGACTCCTTCTGCAGTTGATCCTTTATCTCTGCCACTTAGAATTCAGAATAAATCTGAACCCTTCTTCTCAGCCTAGTTCCAACGGCTGATTTCTTGGATGGAGCCCTCTCTCTCCAACTTCTTAGATCTACACTTGGACAGCTAGATCTTCTTGTTTTGATACTTGATCAATGATTTGAACAACTCTGTCAACAACAACTTCTGTAGACTGTATAAGCCTATTTATAGGTCCTCTTCATGGTAACCGGCTGGTCCGGTTCATAACTGAATTCTGACATCTCTGACAGGTGCTGTAGACCGGCTGGAATGGCAGATGTCAAGTCATCCAGTCAGTTCTTGAAAAATCTCTAACTGTCTGAAAGTGTCGAGACTTTCTGTCTTTAAGTGTCGACACTTATAGACCAAGTGTCGACACAAGTTGTGTAAGTGTCGACACAAGTCTACAAGGTGTCGACACAAGTCCTTGTGTTGTAGATTCTTTATCTCGACACAGCTTCTTCTGCATGTGTCGACACTGAAATTGAGTGTCGACACAAGTACTTGATCTTCTTTATTTTTGCTGAATTCTTCTAAGTGTCGACACATCTCCTTTGTGTCGACACATCTTCATGTGTTGAATCTGTTAAGTGTCGACACTGCTTCTTGGTGTCGACACATGTCTTTAGTGTTGATACTTGCTGAGTGTCGACACAGCTCCTTATGTCGACACTTGATTCTTCTGTTGAGACTTCAGCTGAGTGTCGACACATTCCCTTAGTGTCGACACTTGCACTTAGAATAATTTGTTGATCTTGCTGTTCTTTGCTAAGTGTCGACACAGCTCCATGTGTCGACACTTTCTTTAAGTGTTGACTCTTCTATTGTGTGTCGACACATTGTTCTGGGTATCGACACATACATCAAGTGCTGACTCTTCTGTTGAGTGTCGACACATTGTTCTGGGTGTCGACACATATACTTAGTTTCTGCTGATTTTTGCTGAGTGTCGACACAGCTCCAAGTGTCGACACTTTCTGGTGTAGACACAGTTCTTCTAGGTGTCGACACTGCTGCTAAGTGTCGACACAGCTTTACTGCACTTTTCTTCACTGAGTGTCGACACAGCTCCTTGTGTCGACACTTTCTGTCTGGTGTCGACTCTGCATCCCAGGTGTCGACACAATGACTCCAAGTGTCGACACTGCTTGCCTGGGTGTCGACACAAGTCTTCTTAAGTGTCGACACTTTCCCTCTGGGTGTCGACACATGGACTTAGAAACTTTTTGCTTCAGTCCTGCAATTACTTAACCTGCACAAGTAACTCAACATACATCAAATACGTTTTGATGTATATCATTGAGTTGGGTGAGGCTTCTTCAAATCAGGTACATTTAAACCAATGTACCCAACAGAAGGATGTGACGCTCTACGTAGCGAAGTGCCAAACTTGCGCCTTGGTGAAGGCGGAATGCCAAAAGCCGGGAGGATTTCTGAAGTCCTTGCCTATTCCAAAGTGGAAATTTGACGGCATCTCTTTGGACTTTGTGCACGGTTTGCCAAGGTCCCAAAAGGGGAATAACGCCATTTGGGTGGTTGTTGATCGGCTAACGAAGGTGTCGCATTTTATTCCGCATAGTAAGGATGATCCGGTGGAGAAGTTGGCAAAACGTTTTGTGGATAACATTGTACGGCTTCACGGTATGCCCCGCAGCATCGTGAGTGACCGAGATGGGCGGTTCACATCCAATGATTGGAGGCTTGTGCAGCAGATGTTGGGAACAAAGCTAAAATTTAGCACAGTCTTCCATCCGCAAATAGATGGGCAGACCGAGATGGTCAATAGAACTATGGAAGACATGCTTCGCATGTGTGTCTTGGACTTTGGGAAGCAATGGGAAGACCATATTTATTTGGTGGAATTCGCATACAACAATAGCTACCAAGCGAGTATTCAAATGGCGCCCTTCGAGGCCCTATATGGTAGAAAATGTCGCACGTCGTTGTCTTAGCTAGAAACGGGTGAGTGAAAGTTGTATAAGCGATTAGAAGTGTAGGATGCTACTTCTTTGGTGAGAACCATTCGGGAGAGGTTGCTTATCGCTCAGGACCGGCAAGAGAAGTACTATAATACCAAGCACAGGAACATGGAATTCGCTGTGGGCGATTGGGTGTACTTAAAGATCAAGCCGTTCAAAGGTGTCTCGCGGGTGCGGCGATTGAAAAAGCTAAGCCCGAGGTACCTTGGGCCGTTTGAGGTTCTGGAGCGAGTTGGTGAAGCAGCCTATCGGTTGAAGATTTCAGCGGAGCTTAGTGGTTTACATGATGTATTCCATATTTTGGTGCTTCAGAAGGAGGTGCAAGAGCCTTCGCAAGTGATCGTGGTTGATCAAGTGCCAGTGGATAGTGGGCTGACGACAAAGGTCAAGCCCGTGCGGATTGAGGACTCAGAGGTCAAGCGGCTACGCAATAAAGAGATCAGGATGGTCACGGTCCGATGGGACAATTACGGTCGTGAGGAGCTCTCTTGGGAACGAGATCAGACTATGCTTGACGAGTATCCGAAGTTGTTCCGCTCTGGTACAAATTTTGGTTTTGTACATGTCTTTCCTTTATATAATTTCGTGGACGAAATTCTTTTAAGAGGGGGAGAGTTGTAACTCCCTGAAACTCAAAAGAGCGACGGGTGACGTTTTGGGACAGTTTTGGGTTCTGGCAGGAGGCACACGGCCTGGGACATGGGTGTGTCCCAGGGCGTGTCAGGCTTGTGTCGACGAGTTGGTCGAGAGGTCGACGAATTTTGCTTGACAAAGTGTTGAGACAGGGCACACGGCCTGCGACACGGGTGTGTCGCAGGGCGTGTCGACCCATGTCGACACTCAGCCCGCGAAGTCGACATTTTGCGCTCGACGAAGTGTCGAGACATGGCACATGGCCTTCGACACGGGCGTGTCGCAGGGCGTGTCGACCCGTGTCGACACTCGTCCCGGGGAGTCGACGAATTTTGCTCGACGATGTGTCGAGACAAGGCACACGGCCTAGGACACGGGCATGTCCAAGACCGTGTAGTGAGGTCGACGAACTTCGCTCCACGAAGTGTCGAGTGTCGAGACCGTGTACACGGCCTGGAGCCCAGGCATGTTGAGGTAGACACGGGCAAGGACACGGGCATGTCCAGTACCCGTATAGTTCTTGGGTTGTTTTCAGGATAAATCGATGGGGACACACGGCCGACCACACGGCCGTGTCAGTTGGAACACGGACGTGTCAGCTCGAACACGGATGTGTTCGATGCCCGTGTGTTGTTCCAGGTGCGCCGATTTTGACGGCGAATGAGGGACACGGCCCTGGACACGGGCGTGTTCCAGGCCGTGTTCGGTCCAGATTGTACTTTTAAGGCCCGAATCAAGCCGTTCGTTTCTTTGATCTGAGATCTAACGGCTGGGGGTTGTTCCTGATGGGATATACACGGGATTGGACCTTTGAAACCCTCACTTTTACTTTAGTGGTTATCTTTCTAAAGTATAGAGAGAGGAGAGCCAAGGGAGGAAGAAGAAGCTAGATCCGGCCATTGGAGGAGCTTCGAAGCTCCAAATCGCGAGCCGACTTCGGATCCATGGAGGCGAAGAGAGTGCGGTGCTTTTCATCCGCTTACATTTCCATGGCGCCGAAGAAGAACGCTAGGGTAACGATTCTCTTCTTGAGCATGTGAAGCTCTCCTTCTTTGCATAGGAAGCCCGCTCTCGCGAGTTTGCGGTGAGTTGGAGGCGTTCCTTCGGGTAGATATGTAAAGTCCCCGTTGTGTAGAATCCGTAAGCAAGAACGGACATAGGCATGATGTGTGAAGCCTATCCGGACATGTTGGTCTGGATCGGTGATGTTGCATTGCATAAATGCCGGAGAAGACTCCGTGCGATTGGTTGTTTTTCGGGTTTTCTACGTGGTAGATTTCAACAGGGAGCCTTGGGGATTAACCCAAAGGTGCACCCGGAAAACTGGGCGGATGCGTGATCTTGCCAACTTAGTTGCCTAAGAGCCAACTTGAACATAACCGGGTTATGTGAATTGTGATGGAAACGGGACTCGGGAGAAGTTTGACCTACGCATATGGTTTAAATTACCGTTGCGATGTGAGCACGAGTCAGATGGAACCGCACCCGTTCTATGTCATTCGGGTTAAAGAGACCTAAAGTTACGTGGCACTTGCCATTGGCATATATGAGGGTCTTCGGCGGTCTATGGTTTTAATTACCATGACCCATGCCGGGAAGACAAATTGCTCATAGGTTTGGCCGTCAAAGTGGCGGTGGTGAGATCAGAATGTTTATGGCTTTAATTGACGTGACATCGACCGGTTCACCGAGAATGTGCCCTGAGAGCACGGGGCGTGTGACCGTGCGAGCCAACGTTTGTGATGAAATGAATATTGTTAAATTGCTCGCTTATGCTAATGAAATGCAGGGAAGAAGCATCGCCGCCCCGAGTTGGGGGCGGGATCGTTATAATTTGGTCAGCACTGCTGACCGTTGCCTTGTTTTTCCACTGTGCCGTGGTTTGTTGCTTGCAGGTGCTGCTGGACCAAGCGGTCAATAGCGGGCTAATGCCCAAATTGCGAAGCTGGCCCTTGAAGGCCTAACTGGAGTGTTTACTGCTTTTATTCATGTATGACCGGCCTGCGTGCCGTGGTTTGTAAATCATGTAATATGAAGTGAACAATTTTGTAAGGCCTTAAGGCCTGTACTTGTGTATGTACAACATTCCTATTTGGTATTAGTGGACATTCATGCTTTTGTGCTGGGTTCTTTATTTCAACTTATTAATCTACTTCCACTAGAATGCTCTGTGTAGGACGTGATGATTGGTTGGATGGTTTCCATGAGTAACCACCCGGTCTGTCTATGGTATATGGCATCGGGCCCTGGCCGGACCTACTGATATATGCTATGCGACGGATAGGGGGTGTTACACCTTCACCTCCTCAACAACAACAACAACAACCACATTCACCTCTTCCTCAACCATCACCTCCACATTCTCCTACCATCATTAATGATGATATTCCATCTCCACCTCCTCAATCTCTACCTCAAACTCATGTATCTGACATTCTATCTACCTCCTCATAGCCTACTTTCAATCTACTGTCTCCTCCTCAACCATCTCCACATCACTCTCCAGTTTAGGAACCCAACTCCACACCCACTACCACAGTTCCTACTTCTACCACTGAAATTCCATCCAACCCTCCTTCCACATTTCCAGAATACACCCACACAGATTTCTCTCATGCCTTATCTATGTGTTCAAACTATGGACATCACACCCCTTACACCACCTCTGCTCATGAACCTCTCTACCTCAATTTCTCTAACATTGCCCATTATCTTCTTGCTTTCATCTCTCCCACTCTTAAGAAACTAATAGCAAATGCTATTGCTCCTCTCTCTGCTTCCATCATTTTTCTCTCTACCAAAATTACTGCTCTCTCTTCTGTTCCTTCTTCTGTAGGACTGGCTTCAGGACCCTCTGAACCCAGCCAGGGGGAGATGTTTTATGAAGAAGCTCCAGTTCCTCCTCCTACAGCAGCAGCAGTAGATTCTAAAATGTTTGATGATTCAGTAGAGGAAGCCCCTCCAACTGAAATAATAGATATAAATGATTCTGATACTAACATGGCTGATACAATTGCAGAAATAACCACTGTTGGTGATTTCATTATAAATCTCATAGTTTATCTAGATTCTTTACTGAATTCTTTTAATTCTGCTTACAAAAATATTTTACCAAGTTTTGATGTATTGAACTCTAAAGCTATTGTAGTTTATACTGCTCCAATAAGTCCTGAAGTTGTGGATCAACTAAAGGCATATTTTGTAGTTTCTAAGATTTCAAAAAGTTTTGTTGTTAGTGGACCAGCTCCTTAGCACAAGGCATTCTCTCCACCAAATTTTGGCTGGTGTGAATCTCCTATGCCAGATTTGGATGATATATTGTTTGCTGATATGGAGGAAGAAGAAAATGTTCATGTTGCTACAGATAGTTCTGCAGAGCCACCATGCCAAGAAAAACAACAGATTACTGGAATCTCAGCTGATTTGCTAAAGCAATTGGATGCTCTTTATGACAATCTAGAACATTCTTCTCAAGATGATGATAATGAGTCAGATGACTCTGATAATACCAGTTCAAAAGAAAGGCAAATAAGAAGGTTGCTCCTACCAAGGTTGTTCCTAAGCCAAATCCATCTGCGGATGTCCCATACTACATCCTACATAACATAACACTCAATCCAGATACCCCAAACTGGATGAGGTATTCTAAGAATGAACAAAAACTAGGAAGGAGAGTAGGAGATACTCTCCTCCTCCTAAATTCAGGAGAGGTCCTCCTCCTCCTCCTGCAGCAGGATCTTCTGGAAGTGCTTCTCATGTTCAAAAAACTACATCTACTCATCAGTCTACTTCTTCCAGCAGCAGACATCAGTAGTATACTTCAAGTAGTAGCAGTCAATAACAATACCAGAAGTACAACATGCAACATAAAATATCTGAAGATGATCAACCTGATAAAGCATCTCCTAAAACACCTATTTCTCCAGTTTGTGATCCAGAAATGGACCCCAACTTTAGAATGGCCAAATTTCAAGAATTAATAGCTCTTTCAAAAATCAGAAAAGCAAAGGAAGAAGGACAGGACACCTCAAACTATACCACTATGTCCTCCTACAGAAAGAAGGAGCTAGATAAGTACCAGGTATATAATCTCTTTAATACTGATGCTTATATGTCTTGACATCCAGAAGCTATTGTTCCAAGAGCTGCATCTGTGACAATCCTTGGAGCCAGTGATATAAAGATGACGAAAAAGCAAGTTGCAGATCCCAAAAGGGAAATTATCTTCACCAGACCTACCTCAGATGAGCAGAAGAAGAACTCCAAGAAAGGCTGAACAATTCTCTTTATATATTTTGATTAGAACTATTATTTATTATTTGTTACTTCACAAGGCACTGTGTTAATATCTGCTGAATAATTTTAAATTCTACCAGATATCTTTTATGCTTTGTGATTTTTCTCTTTTTTGTTGTTCATAGTGACCTCACCCAAATAGGGGGAGATTGTTGGATCCCTAGTTTGGATTTGGTCTAGGTTCACTATTAGGTTGTTGACCCTTCATGTATAGCCTAGGGTCATTTAGTTAGTTCTAAGGTGTGGGTCAGTCTGACTAGGTTAGTCAACCTTTGATCCAGCTCTCAGAAGAAATCAGAGATCCAGACTTAGAAGAATGGCGTCATTAAGAGTTTAAAGAATCAGTTCGAAGTTCTTCGAACTCAGCTCGATGATCGTCGATCTCAGATCGACGGACGCAGAGTCCCTACTCTGAATTGAGCTCGATGAACTTAGAGTTAAGGTCGACGATCTTCCCTCTTCTCTCAAGTTCTCAGCTCGACGAACTTTTATCTCTGGTCGACGAACTTGGAGCCCAGCTTTGACAGTTTATTTTTCCAGATCAACCTTCTCTGATCTCAGCTCTACGAAGACGATTTCTCAGCTCGATGAACTTGGAGTTCAGGTCGACGAAATCTTTTCTGAGCTCGACGATTTCTATCAGTTTGGCGTTTTCTCTCAGTTTGTTTTTAGTTTGGATTATCCTAAGGCAGTAATGCTCTGATAATTAATGCTCATATTCTCATGAATATAGTCGTTGCTTGGCAGCATTAATTATGGATTTCACAGAGTAATTACTTGACTTATTTACTGAGACATTTGTGGAAATGCATTTAAGACTATTTCCAGCCATTCAAGTCCCAAGATTCCAGCATTAATTCAAGGATAGAATTCAAATTCAAATTCTATTTTTCTTGGAAGGAATATAAAAGGACTATTTTCAGAAGAACACACAATAAGGAAGAGAAAAGACATAGAGATTTCACTGAGACACAACAGCTGATACAAGTCTTACAGCGAATCTCACAGATCTCTTCATCATCAGCTTCAGAGCTTTCATGGGACAACTATTCAATATCAATCCAAAAAGCTTATGAGGATCTTCTAAAGATTGAAGGCCTACACCCTGTGCAAAGCTCATCTTCCTGAACCATTCAACTTCTCAGGGGGAGCTTTGACAAGATCAAATTCACTAGTCTTCTCAGTTGTTTTTGAGAAAGAGAAGACAACATCAATTTTCTTTTTCCCACTGTGTACAGGGTTATAACTCCCTTCAAACGTTAACCCCTTGGTTGTTAAGTCTCCTGGTCAAAAGACTTACTTTGGTTTTTGGGTACCTGATCAAAAGCTCAAAAGGGTTGTTAGATCTCCCTTGAAAAAATAGATCTTGTGGTGACAAGGCACCTGAGCAAAAACATGTGGTGGCAGGACACCTGATCAATAACCTGTAGTGGATTCCTACCAGTGTGGTAGAATAGCGTATGTACCCAAATTTAGGGGAACCACTATAAATTTCTTATGTCATCTGGTTGCTTGTTGTTTACTTATTATTGTGTGATATGTGTTGTGTTAGTTAGCTTTTCTTTCCTGCACTCTCTTAAGATATATATATTACTATTTTTAATTCCGCTATAAAAACCAATTAAGTTTTTAAAATACTCTATTCACCCCCCTCTAGAGTTAAATAAATCTATCCCCTAAGGTGTTTGTTCTTCTACTTATCTGGATAAAAGAACTGTGTGAGTCTTCCTAAGGAGAGCCTCATCTTCTTCTAAAGGTTCCATATACTCGTCTTCCTAAGATATCTGCCCCTTCTTAACCTTATGAGTTAAGGAGGCTAAGAAAGATCTTGTAACTTCTGTGGACACCAATTTATTCTAAATATTATTTTATAGAAGTTTGCACCTCAAAAATCTGATTAAGAGAATTTTCAATAGAGGATTTGCAATTTGAGGCAGGTTCATTTATAATATATGTCAATAAAGTAGTTGTATGTTGTATGGATTGAAGAACTATTTTGTTAATATCCAATGTCTCTGATGTTGATGTTGCAGCATAACTGTGTTCACGAGAAAGTTGATCATTATAGTCTTACATATTTGTATCTGTATTTGGAAGATCAATGTTGATATTTTGATCTAAACTTAACTCTGGAAGAATCTTTTGTGATGGAAGATCTTGTAATTATGGGAATTACTAATTCATGAGAAGTGTTAGGTAGAGATGTTTATGTTATTGGAACTATCTCATCAATTAGTGGTGAATATGGAGGGAGAAACTTCTTTCTTTGAACTAAGTTTTAGTGTTTGTCTAGTTTTCTTTGAGAGTAATAGTGAGTCTTTTTCCAGGTGGCATATTTACTCCTTTTGATTTGCACAGAGTAGGTAGTGCAGTTTTAATATCTGACTCATAAAGGTCATATATGCATTATCCTAATGCATGAACATATGACCTATAAGATGCAGAATACACTTACTCCAATCAATCTTCTTTCTCAAAAGCAGAATTCCCATCAAATGCAGTTGAGCTTTGGGAACAGCATCATGTGCTTATATCTTGCACATCAACACCTTTCCAATTATATCAGCTTGAAACTGATATTCTTCTAAAAAAATCTTTATTTTTCAAATGAATTGATTTATCCTTAGAGAATTCATCTTTACTAGAGCTTCCTTAATTTCTTCTTCAATTAGTTCAGCCTCTCCTTCTCCTGATGGCAGATCAAATGTTGTGTGTATAAATTCTGTTATTATAATGATTTTTTATCCATTTATCTGCGCTATCATTGAGCCATCTTTATCTGTTATAACTGAACTAATGAGCTCAACTAATTCCACAGAATATAATAAACATCTTGTAGTGAGTAGCTTATTTATACAAACACCTTTAAATAATTGTAAAATTCCTTTACAAGAATCTTCTATAGCTGCAAATGATTCGAGATCAATACTGAATCCTGAATTTGTCTTTGTTGCCATTAGAATCCCTGCAAAAGTATAAGAGAGAATAGCGAGAAAGAGTAGAAATAAAATAGAGTGGGGAAGATGAAGAGTTTGTAGAGAAATAGACAATACGTAGAGAAATTAGGGCATAAAAAATTTTGTTTGTTGACGTAGCATCAATTTCTTTTTGACGTATACATAAGTGTAATAATTGATACCCGTGTTGATTGAAATCAACGTTGCGTAAAATGGATCCAATATTCTTTGTAAGTGTTGTCTCCTAGACATTACGTCAAATAGAATGTGAGATTCCGTCGATTTTTATTCGATGTTACGTCGAGTGCAGACTTAAAATTGAAGTCTTGTACAAGCTTTTCCCAGTAATATTTGTTGTTAAAATTAAGAAATTTAAGATTACTGAGCTTTATCAAGTATACCCAAAGTATTGATAAAGTTGTTGTGCCGTGTTTCATCAAGAGGCTTAGTGAAAATATCTATTTGCCTTCTGATTTTCAAAAGTCATATATACTTGGGAATTTTTCCTTCTTTTCAACATTATCTCTGAGAAAGTGATGTCTTTTCTCCATATGATTTGTAATACCATGCAAGACAAGATATGATGCAATTGAGATAGCACTTGAACTATCACAAAATAATATGGGATTGGAAAAATTGAAGTTATAGTCAAGTAATTGATTTTGCATCCATAACATCTGTGAACAACAACTTCCAGTAGCAATATATTCTGCTTCGGTTGTAGACGTGGAGACTGATATCTGCTTCTTACAGAACCAAGATATCAGTCTTGCACCTATGAATTATCAAGTTCTTGAGGTACTTTAAAGAAGGTGATATCCACAATTTAGATCATACCATAACCTTTGGCCTGACGATAATTGGAATTGCCAAATACTTCCTTGGGACCATTTTTGGCCTTAAATTTATCAGCATATCTCTTTGTCCAGTCATATTCCTAGAGCATCCACTGTCTAGATACCACTACTGATTTGTGGAAGGACATCCTTTTTTCCACAGAAATTTAAACATTAGTTAGGATCTAGGTTACCTTGGACCCAATACTAAAAGTCTTTTGTTTCAAGAGTAGCTAACACCAACTAGGGGGTGAATAGGTTCTAGGCCTTTTTAAAACTTTTCATGTTTTAGGTGAGTCGTGATTTAAGGTTATTTAGCTTCCAAGATAATCACACACAACCCACAAGAATTTTATAGTGGTTCCCCACATTATGGGTACATCCACTGTCCCTCCCACCTTTCTAACAGTGTGTTAGACAAGACACTTTTACAAACTCGGCTCCAAAGAGCTTACAACACAGATCCCTCAGGATCTCTGAGTCTCCTCCAAGACCTACCTCAGGCATAAGGCCCTATAACTCAGAGCAAGCTTTGCCCCTACAGCTCAGTGATCCAAATATTACATACCTCAGACTAAGTTAATAGTCCTACACTTAGGCTAGGAGGATAGCCCTACAACTTAGAGAGGAATACTCTCTTACCTCAGATCTGAAACAGATCCTACCTCAGGCAAGCTGCCCTAAAACTCAGATCCAGTCCAGGATCCTACCTCGGACATGAGCACAAGTCCTACAGCTCAGGCTTACAGTCCCTACCTCGGATCCACATAGGGATGTTACCTCAGCCTTTATAAAGTAGGCTTACACTCAAATCAAAAGGATCCTACATGAAGAGTAAAGTGTGTTGATGTAGAATATACACCAGAGGGATTTTCCATATCTTCCATCTTCTGAACTGAAGTACCTCAGTCCAGAAATCTTCTTCTTCACATCTCTAAAAAATGTTCTTCATAAAAGATCAGCTTGAAATTTGAAGTGGCTGCAGCTAGGGTTAGCCCTTGCTACTCATTTCGTAGAGAGTTTCTCGGAACTTGTTGTTGCAGGAGAGAAAGGCAAAAACTAACATGTATCAACAGATCAACTGCAGCTAGGGTTACCCTTGGTTGCTTCTTCTTCCTCAGAGATGTTTCTCTGAACTTGCTGTTGTAGGTGAGAATGACAACCACTACCTTCTTTCAACTTCCATATCAGCTAGAACTTGGTCTTCCCTCTCTACAACAATGTTGAGAGGAAGAATACGAAGTCCAGAGCTTTTCCAAAAGTTTTTTATCTTTTCTGATCTATCATTTTTGATCTTATGCCATCCAACGGCTCTTTGAGCCTCAGGACTAGCAAAAGTTGTTTACTGCAACTTAGCTTTATCAGTAAATGTCGTACAGTAGGCCTGCGACGTCGTTTGTCTTGTACCGTAAACTTCCCGCAACATTTTTAATTTCCATTGATCTCATCACCTGGAGACTTAGTTAAAAACAAAAAATTCATCATAGACGTTGAGTGAATACCCTTCACTCGGTGCCAAAACACTCAGCCAATTTTCTGTACCATTAGGCATCGAGTGATCAGTCATCAATCAATGAATTTGGACTTAGCCAATATCTCAGTTGAGGAAGTGTTGAGTGAACAGCCTTCACTCAACGCTTTTGTCCTTAGATAAACTTTCTGTTGATAGGCATTGAGTGAGTTGAGTGAGCCTTCATCACTCAATGCATACTTGACTTTCCTGTCATCTTGATGAGGCCTTGAGTGAATAGCCTTCACTCAGTGCTTTTGTACTTAGTAGAATTTCTTGTTGAGCTGGCGTTGAGTGAACTGCTTTCACTCAATGCTTTTGGACTTAGACAAATTTTCTATCCACTTCTTCTTAAGCTTTAACATCACCATGTTCTGTCGACGCTTTCTTCTTTAGGCATTGAGTGAACTGTCTTTACTCAACGCTTCTGTACATAGTTGATTTTTTTGTTTAGTTGGCGTTGAGTGAACTGTCCTCACTCAACGCATTTAGACTTATATAAATTTTCTGTCGACATCTTCTGAGGCTTTGACTGAAGCTTGTTATGTAGACGCTTTCTGAGGTTGTTGTTGAGTGAACTGGCTTCACTCAATGCTTCTGGACTTAGCCAGATTTCTTCTCAGTTTCTCTTACTTTTTACAGCATAGAGCTTTACTCAATGCTTCTTCCTTCAGGTATCGAGTGAGTTGTCCTCACTCAATGCTTATGGACTTAGCCAGATTTCTTCTTTGCCATTGTTGAAGCCTTGACAGTCTATGTTTACTCAGCGCTTCTTGACATCTGACATTAAGTGAACTGCCTTCACTTAATGCCTGTGAGCTTAACCAAAATTCTGCTTTGCCAATAGTCAGGATTTGACTGCCCATGCTTTACTCAACGCTTGTTGACATCTGGCGTCGAGTGAACTATCTTCACTCAACTTCTATGTACTTAGACAAATTTCTGTCTTCCTAGCATTCTACCTTGTGTCCACCTATCACTGTCACTTAGACAACCTGTCTATTAATTTTGGTAAAGAACGTCCTGCACACATTGAACTTAGAGCATGCATCAAATATATCTATGATCTTAGTTTTGTCGGTGATGCCTCTTCAAATCTAGGGAACATTAAAGGGAAATATTCCCAACAATCTCCCCCAATTTGAAGAAGGCGGAATACACATCAATAATAAGATGCATTAATACATAAAACATATCAATTAAGCAAATGTAAGCTTGTCAGAATTTTTCTAGCTTAATGCAGTGACTTCACATGTCAAGTCATTGCTCTCCTTATACCACATGGAAGTTTCCAAGTATTATGTACTGACTCAACAAGTAGCCATTACTCTCCTCATACCACTTGAATCATTCTAAGTAGTATGCATTGAATCAATATGTCAAGTCATGTCAAGTCATTGCTCTCCCACTCCAACCCCTTCTATCTTCTTCAATAAGCATTCATCTATTGAGGGTGGAGGAATGATGGGGGGGAATTATAATCTTGGTCCTTTTGGCTATTATGCTCAGGAAGAGTTGAATCCTTAGCCAACTAGGTGGATGGAATGACCCCATCCTGAGTAGGAACATGTGAATACTCCCCCTCAACTACATCATTATTTTTTGGAGGAACATCATTCTTATCCTACATAGCTTTGTCTTCTCAGCAGCAACATTTCATCTCATACTCAGAGAAGTTTATGATTATGTCATAAATAATCTCTGGAGCAGGGTGTTCAGACTTAATCTCCCCCTCAGTTCGTGCATTGTCCTTAGGACATACAAATTAGTAGTGTTGATCTTAGAATACCACTATTGCAGCTGCTTGCTCCTTGTCAACAGGAAGCTAAACTTGTTCCTGCAAGTGCTAGACTTGCTCCCCCTTAATAGGAGTATCTTCTATCAACCTCTCTAATAGACACTTTAGTCCATTTCAGTCTTGATAACACTGAAAGTATTAACAACCTGTACGAAGTAGTAATTCCAGTAAAAAAATAAGATAAGGAGCAACTGAACTATCCCAAGTTCAACATACCCAACTTAAACTTGAAGGTGTTGAACTTGACTTCATCTAGTAGGTTAGTGAAGATGTCAACCACTTGCTTGTATGTAGGGACAAATTCAAGACTAATATCTTCCTTCTCCACATGCTCTCTAATAAAATGATACTTAATCTCAATATGCTTAGTCCTGCTATGAGAGATAGGATTCCTAGAAATGGAGATTGCACTAGTTGAATCATAGTACATGGGGTTGTTACTTATCTTGATGCTGTAGTCCTGGAGCTGATGTTAGATCCACGACAACTATGCATAGCAACTGTGTATAGTAACTTCCTGCTGATATATACTCTAACTCAGTTGTGGAAATAGTGTTGGGTCTATTGATCCCAATGTCCCAAATTTGTAAGAAGTCAAACAAGTCAATAACATACACATAGTTGTATTTGATGTGAGTCTAAGTTCATGCATGCATGATAGTCTTTGTCACATTAATTGGACAGGTGGACACAAAGAAGGATGCTGGAAAGGCGAGAAATTGCATAAGTCCACAGGCGTTGAGTAAAGCTAATTCTCTCAAAGCAAGAGGTCAAGGAGAATGCTAACAAAGGGCATGATTCTGGTTACGTCCAGAAGCATTGAGTGAGGTCAGCTCACTCAACGTCAGATGAGCTAAAGTGTCGAGTCAGGTGTGGATACTCAAAGCCAAGCTTCAGCAAACAGAAAGATCTACTAAGTCCACAGGCGTTGAGTGATGTCAACTCACTCAACACCATGCAGCAAATTCGTTGAGTAAATCTGCCTCAGTTAAAGCCAAAGAGATTCTATTAAAGGAAAAGTTTCTAAGTCCAAAAGTATTGAGTGAAGCCTGTTCACTCAACGTCGTGTTGTTTTTGTTAAAGCCAAAGAAGATAGACAGAAAAATCTATCCAAGTCCAAAAGCATCGAGTGAAACCAGTTCACTCAATGCCATATGACAGAAGCATTAAGACAAGCTCAAGAATACAAAGCCAGAAGGAGAGATAGGATTTGATTAAGTCCAGAAGCATTGAGTGAAGCCAGTTCACTCAATGCCTAGGCATAAGATGAGGCTGAGGCAGGAAGCGTTGAGTGAATTCAACACACTCGACGCCTCCATTTAGGAGAAAAGTTTCTAAGTACACAAGAGTTGAGTGAAGCAAGTTCACTTAACGCCTTAGCAGTTGGCAGAGTTCAGAAGGAGCAAAGGCAAATGGCATTAAGTGAAGGCCAACCACTCAATGCTCTGAACGCCATGGATGTAGAAAGAGCTGAAGAATAAGCTAAGTCCAGAATTGTTGAGTGAAACCAGTTCACTCAACGCACTCGACGCTTGGAGTGATTCTGTGAATTTGGCTAAGTCTAGAATGGGTGACGTCAGCAAAAGTCAACAAAGTCAACGCAGTTTAATTTTTTTGCGAGAAAGCTGCAGTATGCCTTTAATGGTGTTGCCGGACAACTATTGTCGTTTTCATTAAATGGAAGGTGGTAACTCATCCTTTTTAGGTTTGGCCCACAGTACAAAGAGTCGTTGATCAGCTGACTATAAAAGGATAAGATTGGCTAAAAGAAAAGCATGTTGTTGGGTTTTCTAAATACACATTACTGCCGAACATCATCGTCTTCCTCGCCATTCTTGACGAGCTTGAAGGTTTTGTTCTGATCAGTGAACCTGAAAGCTATGAGAGTTAGGTGTTGTAATCTTCACCAGCGATAGCAGTTCAGAAAAAACTTTCTAATAGAGAAGATTAGCAGAGCTGCCAGATTCCGCAAGTTCAGTTGCTTATTGGAGAAGAAAAGCATTGTCAAATCTACAGTCTTCAATAGCAGTTACTTCCAGCACAAGCTACAATCTTTCTGAATATATTTTTCATCTTGTTGTTGAGAAGAAGTTGGGCAGATTCAATCTCAAACCAGGAAGCAGACACAGAGACATAACTCTAGTGTCAAATCATCTCCACTAAATTCCTTCTATAGGATCCAGTCTTTGATCTGAGTGTAGGATCTTTTAGATCTGAGATTGTAGGCCTGTGTTATAAATTTTGAGTGTAGGATCTCAGTTATAGATATGAGGTAGGGCCATTTTCATGAGATGTAGGAGAGTTATCTCTCTGAGTTTGTAGGGTTGTCCTTCCAGCCTGAGCTGTGTGGATTTTGAGCCTGAGGTAGGTGATTGCTGAAACACTGAGTTGTAGGGCCTTGGGCCAGAGCTGTAGGTCTTGAAGGAGACTAAGTGATCCTGTGGGATCGAGTTGTAAGCTATTTGGAGCCGAGAAATTGGTGAAGTGCCTTATCTAACACACTACGGACTTACCCATAATTTGGGGAACTATTATAAAATATTTGTGTCTTCTGTCTGTATGTCTTGAAAGCTAGAATAATCAAAACACTAGTCACAGTTTAATCGTGGTTAGGTATAGATAATTTTAAAACGTCTAAAACTATTCACCCCCCCCCCCTCGCCCTCTAGGTGTTAGCCGACCTTGAAAACAAAGTCTTTTAAGTGGTATCAGAGGGAGGTTACTCAAAGAAGGTTTAACAGTCTGAGTAGATCTCCAAGGTTAGCTACAAGTCTGTCCTTATGGGTTCAGGAGTGAACTATAAGGAGTTGGGTGCCATAAAACTTCCAATCTATAGGAAGGAAGGATTTGGCATCTAGAAGGAGAGGATTAGGTTGTTCATGGAAGCAGCTGACCCAAGGATCTTTATCAAGGAGGGACCTTTCATCCTCATGGAAGTGTCAGTTCTGAATGCAAATGATCAGACACCTAGGACTTATGTAGAGATGATAAAGGATGATGCATCTTTGCCACCATGGACAAGAGGGCTCAAAATATCATTGTTAGTGCTATTGATAATTCTACCCTTCAGAATCTGATCCCCTGCACAACTACAAAGGTGATATGGGACATAATAGTTGTCTACATGGAGGGCACAGAGGAAGTCAGAGATGACAGAAAGTCAATGCTCAACAAAGAGTATGAGGATTTCAGGCAGAGCAAGACTAACTGCATAGCATAGTGCTATTAGAGATTCTTCAGGATAGTCAACGAGCTGAGGACCTATGGCAGGATTTTAAGCACTTATGAGCTGAATGACCAGTTTCTTAAGTATCAAACTAGAGACTGAGATACTAAGATCTATGTCATAAGAGAGGTGGCAAATCTTGCGACACTCCACCAGCAATACTATTCGGAAAGTTGTTGTCCTATGAAATACAGTTGACTGTTAGGAAGGAGGAGGAGAAAAACAACAAGTCTCAGGCCAAAGAAAAGTATGTGGCTTTCAAAGCTAAAGCCTCAAGGAGGAGCAGAGGAAGACTCCTTCTCCACCAAGAAGGGATGTTGAGACTGACTCAGAAAGGTTAGAGACAAGCACATCAGGCTGCCACATGTCTGATGAGTACTTTGTTGTCTTCTCTAGACAATTCCAGAAGTTCATGAAAAAGAAGCATTGGAAGAGCAGGCCTTCCCCCTTCTCTTACCACATGAAGAAATTCTCCAAGGAGGACAAGTATGGTTCTAAAACTAATAAACAGATTTCTACTAATGTTATCTGTTATTGCTGCAGCAAGCTAGGGAATGTGGTAGCTGACTGCCCAGTGAAGAGAAGAGGATATGTTGAGAATAAGCACCACCATCCTTTGTGGTTAAAAAGCAGAAAAGCTGGACTATCTCTTCATCTTTGGAGTCAGAAAATGAAGAAGGGAAAACCTACTTTGGGCTAGCTGTTGTTGCAGAAGATGAAGACTATCCTACTTCCAGGATAGAAACCAGGGCCCCTCTATCACATTTAGATAGTGACTTAGAGGTGGATGATGAAGAAGAAAAAGACAGTTGCTGTTATGGGATGATGGCTATGACTGATGAAGAATCCAGCCAGGATCAGCATGGTCAACAAAAGGTATATTCTATGTCTAAGTCTCCTTCTGAGTCGGGCTATGTGACAAGCCCAAATTCTGAAGCTCATTCATCAAGAGATGAATGAGACTCTGAATTTGAAGAAGATATCCATTCTATTATTGACAAGTATGGTGTCTTGTTGAATTCCTTCAAGAAAAGCAAGTTGTTGGCTAAGATGCAGGCAAGAATATTTCTTCCCTTTAGCTTGCTACTTCCCAGCATGTAGACTCAATTTCCCCGCTGGATCTAAAAATGAGGGAAATCACTGAATTAGAAACTATTTCCTTCATCTAGTTAGGCACCATAGAGTACAAGTAAAATTTAATAAGGGACCTAGAAGAGCTGTTGGAGAGGGAGAAGAGGATAGTGGATAGTTATTCAATCCAAGTTCAGTGTTTCCCTTGATAGACTCTTTCACCTCCCAAAATGGTAAGAAGGGGTG
>CM077150.1:49696111-49758243 GCA_039583875.1 Platanthera guangdongensis
TCTAGCGGAATCAATTAAAATTGCAATTAAGAACCCAGCCAAAAAGCATGAATGTCCACTAAACAAACCCAGGAGGAATGAACATACAATACACCAGTACCTGGCCTTATGGCCTACAATAGTTTACTCAAATTAAAGTGTTTTCCAACCTCGGCACGCAGGCCTGTCACACATGAATATACAAGTAAACGTTTATAATTAGGCCTTCGAGGGCCGGCTCTCAGCAACATGGGATTTTGCCCACTATTTACCACTTGCTCCGCAGCACCTGCAAGCAACAATCCACCGCAACGGTCCAAACAAAAGCAACAGTCAGCTATGCTGACCAAATTATAACGACCACGCCCCCGAACTCGGGGCAACAATGCTCCTTCCCTGCACTTTGTTAGCATAGCCAAGCAGTATAGTGTAAAACAACTTCATCACAGGCGTGGGCATGCACGGCCACACACCCCATGCTCTCAGGGCACATTCTTGGTGAACCCGGTCAAAGTCCGCAGTCTCACCACCGCCCCTTTTGACGACAATTACTCGTGAGCATTTTTGTCTTTCAGGCATGGGTCACGTCAATTTGAGCCATAGACCACATAAGACCCTCCATCTATGACAACGGCTCCTACCGAACAACATAGAGCGGGTATGGTTTCGCCTAACATGTTGCTCACACCGCAACGTCAATTTAAGCCATATGCGCGGGTAAAGCTTTCCCGAGTCACAAATTGATTTTACACTTTATATAACCCAGTTATGTACAAGTTGGCTCACAGACCATCATGTTGGCAGAATCACGCATCTGCCCAGTTTTCCGGGTGCACCTTGGAGTTAGTCCCCAAGGCTCCCTGTTGCAATCTACCGCTTAGAAAACCCGAAAAACAATCAATTGCGCGGAGGCTTCTCCAGTCATTCATTCAATGCAACATCACTGATCCAGACCAACTTGTCTGGGTAGGCTTCACACATCATGCCTATGTCCGTTTCTCAATTACGAACTTTACATGCTAAACCACGGGGACTATTCATGTCTACCCGAACAAACACCTCACACTCACCGCAAACTCGCGAGAGCGGGCTTCCTATGCAAAGAAAAGAGGACTTCACATGTCCTAGGATGAGAATCGTTACCCTAGCATTCCTCTTTGGCGCCATGGAAATCTATGTAGATGAAAAGCACTGCAATGTCCTCGCCTCCGTAAATCCGAACTGGGCTCGCGATCTGGGGCTCCGAAGCTCCGCTTTTGGCAGGATCTCTCTTCCTTCTTCTTCCTTGCTCTCCCCTCTCTCTAGAACTTTAGAAAGAGAATGCCTAATAGAAAAGAGGGTTTCTAAATCCTATTCCCGGGTATAACCCAGCAAGAGCAGCCCTGAACCGTTGGATCCCAAAATAAGAAAACGGACGGCCACGATTCGTACTTAAAATCAGATTCCTGGGCCAAACATGGCATGTGACACGCCCGTGTCCATGGCCGTATTCCCTATTCTCCACCGAAACTGTCATGTCCCGAAAAGAACACGGGCTCTCGACACGCCCATGTCATCAAGTACAAACCCATGTAGCTGGGCGTGTTCCTCCATCGACACAGGACCAACACTCACCCGAGAAGAACACGGGTATTTGACACGCCCATGTCGAATTTGACACGCCTGTGTCAGGTTGAACACGCCTGGGCTCCAGGCCGTGTTTCACCCCGGAGACAACTCGGCCATCCACCCGAGTAGGACACGGCCTGGGACACGCCCGTGTCTCAGGTCGTGTTTGCTGCTTGACGATCGTCAACTTCAATTCATCGACCACACGACCATCGTCCAACCTGAGCACGACACGCCCCTAGGACACGCCCGTGTCCCGGGCCGTGTGACCCCTACCAAGTCCCAGACTTGGCTCAAGATGCCTCTCGTCGCTCTTTTGAGTTTCGGGGCGTTACAACTCTCTCCCTCTTAAAACAATTTCATCCCGAAATTACATAAAGGAAAGATAAAAACAAAACTTAAATAGTACCTGAGTGGAATAACTCCGGGTACTCCTCAAGCATGGTCTGCTCACGCTCCCACGAGAGCTCCTCCCTACCGCAGTTGTCCCAACGGACCTTGACCATCCTGATATACTTGTTATGCAAGCGCTTAACTTCCGAGTCCTCAATGCGAACGGGCTTGACCTTCGTCGTCAACCCATTATCGACTGACACTTGTTCGACCGCAATCACTTGTGAATTCTCTTGCACCGCCTTCCGCAGCACGGATATGTAGAATACGTCGTGTTGACCACTTAGCTTCACTGATAACTTCAATCAATAAGCTGCCTTGCCAATCCGCTCCAGAACCTCAAATGGTCCAAGGTATCTCGGGCTTAGCTTCTTCAAGCATCGTTCCCACGAGACACCCTTGAACGGCTTAATCTTCAAGTACACCCAGTCGCCAACATCAAACTCCACGTTCCTATGCTTGGCGTTATAGTACTTAGCTTGCCGGTCCTGAGCGATTAGCAATCTTTCTCGAATTGTTCGAACCAAAGACGTTGCATCTTCGACCTCTTGCCGCTTGTACAACTTTGACTCACCTGCTTCCAACCAAGACAACAGTGTGCGACATCTTCTATCATATAGGGCCTTAAAGGGTGCCATTTGAATGCTCGCTTGGTAGTTATTGTTGTAAGCGAATTCCACCAAGTATAGGTGATCTTCTGTTGGATCCCTAGTTTGATTTGGGCTAGGTTCACTAACTTAGGATCTTATGACCCACAATGTATAGCTAGGGTCATGGTTGTGTCCTAGAGTCTAGGCCAAGTCCTTAGAAGCAACACTGTATGCACTAGCTATCAACAAGACTGCCAGAGACTCAAGAAGTAGAGTTTTTCTAAATGCTAAGTAAAATGAGTTCGACGTTCGTTGAACTCAGGTCGACGATAGTCGTGCTCAGCTCGACGATCTCAGAGTAAATTCTCTGAGCTGACCTCGACGAACTTGGTACTCAGGTCGACGAACTTTGGACACTATACTTCAACACTTTAAGATCAGAAAACATCTCTTTATTCTAAGTCCAGAGTCAGACTTTGGTCGACGAACTTGATTCTCCGCTCGAAGAACTGTGACTACAATAGCTAGAGTTATCCAGCAGCAGTTAAGTGGTCCTCAGATCGACGAAACAAATTCTTAGGTCGATGAATTCTGGATACTTCACTTCAACATCATCATCTAGAAGCATCTGAAGTTATTCTAAGTCCAGAAATATTTTGCTGAACTTCAGTCGACGAAACCATATATCCGTTCGACGAACTCCATACACAGAAAAGGCAAAGTTTCTAGAGAATATAGTTCTGCTCTCAACTCGACGATCTTGGAACTCAGCTCGACGAACAAAAGTCATCTGGTCGACGAATTCAGCAACTCAGCTCGATGAACTGTGAACTCAGCTCGACGATTTTTGTTATCAGTTCGACGAATCCAGACTTAGTTATTTTCCATCCTTCTTTCCCCTTCTTACTGCAATAATTCCTGAGTAATTAATGCTCAAATATTCTCTGGAATATAACCGTTAGACAGAACATTGATTAAGGTCTTCTCTAGGATTATTGCCTCCCATTTTTCCATGGGACAGTTGGGGAAATAATTCAATGTCGTTTATTCTCAAGGCTGTTAGCATTGATTGCAGAGGATTTCAAAAATTCGAAAGACCATTTTTGACAGGAAATATAAAAGAGATTTTCTCTCTTCTTCCTATTAGAAGAAGATAGATAGACAGACAGAACAAGATACACAATAGAGAAAATAGTTAGTCTGGAATAAGAGATTCATTGTTGTCTGTCAACATAGAATTCTAATACAACAAGAAGCCATATTCCTGAAGATCATCAGCTATCTGAAGAAGAAGAACACCTAATCAAAATCAAGAGTCTTTTATCTTCAACACTCCAGGATACTTCAAAGGACAACTACATCACTATCTGTCAAATAAGTTCCTGAACAGCTGCTGATCAAAGCTGTACTATTGAAGGCCTACTCACCCTGTGCAAAGCTTCCCAGCCTGAACCCTTTTACATCTCAGGGGGAGCTTTGACAACATCACTAAACCAACATAGTCTTCTCATTGTGATTGAGAAAAGAAGACTTTCATCACTCTCTCATCCCCACCTCTGTATAGGGTTTTAATTCCCTTCAAAATTATTCTGGTTCACAAGTCTCCTTCCAAAAGACTTGGGTTGGTTTTTGAGCACCTGATCAAAAGCTCATTGGTGTCATGCACCTGATCAAAAATCTGAGTGGATTCCTACCAGGGTGGTAGAAGAGTGGATGTATCCAAGTTCAGGGGAACCACTATAAATTCTTGTGTTATCAGGATTGCTCTTTTCTTTTGTTTTTGTGCTGTGGTTGTTTGTTAGGATTGCTGCTTTAATTTTGGTTCTACACTAGATTAAATTTGAAGAAAATTTTTAAAACCCTGAATACTCTATTCACCCCCCCTCTAAAGTATTCTTGATCTAACAACTCACTTTTAATTGGTATCAGAGCAGGTTCCTTTGGTTGTACAAGCTAACCATTAAATCAAAGATCCTTTGTTAGATCTAAATTTTATTTTTATTTCCATCTAGATTTATATATACACCTATGGCACAGAATAAGGACTATGCAAGCATCAGACCTCTAGTGTGCAATCTGAATAGGCTTGCCATCTAGAAGTCAAGAATCAAATTATATATGAACTCTATTGATGAAGATATCTACAATTCCATCTTGACAGGTCCTCCTCAAGCCACTGCTTCTACATCTATAGCAGCCTCAAGCACAAATGTAGTTCCACCTGAGTGGACTGAGGCCCAGAAGAAAGCAAAGATTGCTGATGCCATGGAAATGAACATACTGGCACAAACAATGTCTGATGACATTTTTCAAAAGGTGGCTGAGTGCACCTCTGCAAAAGCAATCTGGGATTCACTCAACCAAATGGTTGTTGGCTCAGCAGATGAGAGGAAAGATAGAAGATCAAACTTCATCACACAATATGAAAACTTCAAAAAGGATGAAGCAGAAACAGTTGAAGTGATGTACAACAGGCTTAACTCCATCATCAGTGAGCTAAGCACCTTAGATAAAGAAATCACCCTGACTGAAGTAAATGACAAGATCCTTATGTGCTTCCCAAGCTCATGGGATTCAAGGATCTGGACCATCGAGGAGGCCAGAAGCCTAAATGAGATCTCCACTGAAGATCTTTTAGGTAAGTTAAAGTCCTATGAACAGCTGATCAAGTCTAGGGAGGCAGCTGAGCAAAGAACACCTCCTCCAGCTAGAAAAGAACAAAGCATATCATTCAAAGCTGCTGATGAGATAGAGACTCTCTCAACAAATGAAGAACTGATGAGTTTTTTTGCCAAAAGATTCTACAAAATGGCAAGAAAGGATTTCAGGAGGAAGTCATCAAGGCAGGATGACAAGCCTAGATATGATAAGACACCAACCAAAGAAGTTGTGTGTTTTGGATGCAGGAAGCCTGGGCACTTCATCTCTAAGTGTACAGAGAATCAGAAGAAAGACGAGAAGAGAGAAAGATACCACCAGGAAACAGTACAACAACAGACATTCTTCCAGCAAATATAAGAAGAAGGAGAAGGGTTTTGTGGCTGAAACCTGGAGTGAGATTGAAGAAGAATCAACATCGTCTAGCTCCAGTGAAGATGAGGAAGAGGCAAGGGCCAAGAAGGTTTGCCTCATGGCAATTTATGCTTTCAGGAGCAATTCAGAAGCAGATGATTCAGACAATGAAGCAGCTTTAGATTCTGAAGCTGATAAGGTATTGTCTTCTTTTGATTACAGTTCTGATTCCTTTAAATTAGAAGTTAAAACAATGTGTATAGTTTGATTAATTCAGAAAAGGAGATTAAAACTCTTAGGGAGAAACTAGGAATTTTAGAAAATGTAAACTCTGAAAATAATAGATTAAAAGATGAACTGTGCTTAGCTAATGAACAAATAATAATGTTAAAGACTAAGCTTTGTGAGGCTAAACAACTTGAGGAAACTCTTAATGGAAGAAGCCTCAAGCTAATGGACATCACAAGCACTGTAAATTCCAGACTCAATGGCAAGCTAGTCTTGGGTGCTTCATCAAGTGTGCCCCCGATCCTCAAGAAAAACTTACTGACAACCCCTATTAAATTTGTTTCTAAAAAAGGGAAAGAGAAAATAAACCATAAACAAATAATAGAAAATGTTCCCAAATCAATAGGTCTGAAAACCAAAAATCAGAAAACCTTAAGTAAAAACAAGGTTCAGCAGAATTCATCGAACTTAGATCGACGAAATGCATCCAGTTCGTCGATCCCAGATCGACGATCTCTGAACGAAAACTATAGTTATAATTTTTCATCTAACTGCGACCGACGAACTCTGTATGGTTCGTCGAGCAGAGGTCGACGAATGTGGGGCACAAAAAATTAATACATTCATTCTCTGGGCAGAGATCGACGATCTCAACCCAATTCATCGAACTCTGGTCGACGAACTCACAGAAATTCGTTGAACCCAGAAAGACTTAACCAAAACTTTAATTATAACAGAAAGTTAAATAATTCCAGGAAAGCTTTTAATCCACTAGCTGATTGGGTCATACCACCTAGGAGATATCACCCTCTAGGATATAAATCCCAACCAGAATATTTTGTTATTTCCAGCTTTTCATACCAGGAAAGCAAAGGACCCAAGGTAACCTGGGTCAAGAACATTTAACTATTTTCATTGCAGGTGAAGAGTTGTCCAGCAAATAATCAAGCATGGTACCTGGACAGTGGCTGCTCCAAACATATGACAGGCAACAAGGACAATCTATCCAACTATAAGTCCAAGTTGGGGCCAAAGGTTATCTTTGGGGATTCCAAATGTGGGCAGTCAGAAGGTTTTGGAGAAGTGAAGATTGGAGCTGTTACTTTCAAGAAAGTAACATATGTCAGAGGACTCAAGCATAACCTCATCTCCATAAGTTAGTTATGTGATGAAGGTTATCAGGTACATTTCAATTCATCTTCTTGTACTATTGCTAATAAATAAAACCAAACAGTTTTAATTGGAAATAGACAAGGAAACATTTACTTAGTTGATTTTCTATCTGCCACTTCTGATATATGCTTATTTAATATAACTAGTAATAAGAATGATTTATGGCATAAAAGGCTAGGTCATGTAAACTTAAAAAACATTGCTAGGCTATCTAAAGACAACCTTGTTAGAGGTCTACCTTCTGGTCCCTACAAAAAGGAAGGTCTCTGCAGGGCTTGTCAAATAGGCAAGCAAACTAAATCTAATTTTAAATCTGTAAATAAAAGTGATTCACCTAGGATTTTGTATTTGCTACATATGGATCTCTTTGGACCCATTGCTGTACAAATCCTGGGAGGGAAATCCTACACCTTAGTTATTGTGGATGACTTCTCTAGGTTAACTTGGGTATCCTTTCTGAGATCTAAGTCAGATACCTTCAAGGTTCTTACAGCTTTTCTCAAGACCATACAAATTGAATTCTCTACTCATGTTGCATTGATCAGAAGTGATTATGACACAGAGTTTGAGTCTCTTCTTATGCATGAGTTCTGTGAGAAGGATGGTTTCAGGCATTGCTTCTCAGCTCCTATAACTCCTCAACAAAATGGGGTAGCTGAAAGGAAAAATAGGACACTCATTGAAGCTGCAGGTATATTGCTTGTAGATGCTTACACGCCCCTAACCTTTTGGGGAGAGGCTATGAGCACATCAAATTATATCCTGAACATGTGTTTAATTCATAAACTAAAGAATAGGACTCCCTATGAATTACTTAAAGGGAAGAAACCTAAAATCAACTATTTTAAAGTATTTGGATGTATATGTTATATTCACAACAACAACAAAAGATACATTAGAAAGTTTGAGGCTAAGGCTGAAGAGAGAATTTTTCTAGGATATTCCCAAGTAAGCAAAGCCTATAGGGTTTTTAATAAATCATCATTAAAAATTGAAGAGTCCATTCATGTTTCTTTTGATGAAAATAACATGTCTTGCAAGGAGAAAGAGATTTCTACCAATAGCCCTTTGCAGGTACCTCACTTGTGTGAGAGATTGGATGAACTAAACCTTACCAAAAAGGTTCCAACACATCCTTCTCCACAAGTTAATGAAGAGAGTGAAGATGAAAGCATTGAAGGAATTGAACTTCCTCCAACAGCAAACACAATTCCACAAGAGGAATTAATCAAAGATGTTGTTGCACAACCAACTCCACCCACTGATTTAGTCACACTTAGGGATCACCCCAGTTCTCAAGTGATTGGAGACATATCAGTAGGTGTACATACAAGGCATCAACTCAATCAAGATGTGATGCATGCCTGCTTTCTCTCTCAGGTTGAACCTCTATCCATCCATGATGTAGAGCAAGGTCCCCACTGGATTATTGCAATGCAGGAGGAATTAAACCAATTTGAGAGATGTAGAGTTTGGGATTTGGTTCCAAGTCCCCAATACTATCCAGTCATTGGAACCAAATGGTTATATAGAAACAAACTGGATACCCAAGGAGTGATTGTGAGGAATAAGGCTAGATTGTTGCTCAAGGTTATAGGCAAGAGGAAGGGATTGACTATGACCAAACATTTACACCATTTGCAAGGTTGGACGCCATCAGAATTTTTCTAGCCTATACAGCATATAAAAAATTCAAGGTGTATCAGATGGATGTGAAGAGTGCATTTCTTAATGGAGTACTTAAAGAAGAGGTTTATGTTGAACAACCTCCAGGTTTTGTCTCTCCAACTCACCCTATCATGTTTTTAAATTGCATAAAGCTCTTTATGGTCTCAAGCAAGCTCCAAGAGCTTGGTATGAGACCCTAGCTAGTTTTTTGATAGAGCATAAATTCATTAGAGGCATTGTAGATAGAACACTTTTCACTAGCCATCATAATGATCAAATATTGTTAGTGTAAATATATGTGGATGACATCATATTTTGGTTTACTGATTCCAAATTATGCAAGAGGTTCTCTGACCTCATGCATTCAAAATTTGAAATGAGTAGCATGGGTGAGCTCTTCTACTTCCTTGGTCTCCAAGTGAAGCAGCTCCCTGATGGCATCTTCATCTCCCAAGCCAAATATGCAAAAGAGCTTATCAAAAAGTTTGGGATGGCTGATGCCTCAACAAAGAAAACACCGATGGCTATAAATGTTGTAGTAGACTCTGATGCACATGGGAAACCTGTGAATCAGAAATTATATAGGGGCAATGTTGGGTCCCTACTATATCTTACAGCAAGCAGGCCTAATATTATGTTTTCCACATGCCTTTGTGCTAGGTTCCAAGTGAACCCAAAAGAATCTCATCTAATTTTCTTAAAAAGGATTTTGAGATATATAAAGAGTTGTCCTAGTCTAGGCCTATGGTATCCAGCTGAGTCAGAATTTGATTTAACTAGATTTTCAGATGCTGACTTTGCTGGATGCAGGGTTGATAGGAAAAGCACCTCAGGGACTTGTCAGTTCCTTGGTATGAGGTTGGTATCCTGGTTTTGTTAGAAACAGTCATCTGTGTCTACCTCAACTATTGAGGCTGAGTATATTACAACTGACAGCTGTTTTTCCCAGATGCTGTGGATTCAAAATCAATTACTAGACTATGGTCTCAACTTAAATAATTCAACTCTATTTTGTGATAACACAATTGCTATAGTAATAACACAAAATCCAGTCCATCACAGTAGGACTAAGCATATAGACATTAGACATCATTTCATTAGAGAGTGTGTGGACAAAAACAAAATTAATCTTGTCTATATCTACACTGATTTACAAAGAGCTGATATATTCACCAAACCTCTGGATGAGAGAAATCACTTATTCTTTATAAATCAGCTTGGAATGATCAATGGAGAAGACTTAGTTTAGTTTCTGTCTGCACTCGATGAATTTTCCAGAGTTCGTCGAACGGAGCTCGACGAACTAGGGAAAGTTCGGGAGATATTCGTCGAACGAAGGTCGACGAACTCTCTATGAGTGAAGTTGTTTTCGTCAAACGGAGATCGACGAATCCACTTCAGAAAACTTTCGTCGAACGTAGCTCGACGAACTGTCTTCAACTCTTCCAGCTGAGCTAGACGAATTATTTCACTATCAATTATTTCGTCGATCTCAGGTCGAAGAATTTCTTATTTTTCGTGGAACGGAGTTTGTCGATTCATATTCCAGAAAATCTTATAACTAGGTTTTCTTCGACCTCCATCCCACGCTTTCTAATCCCTTTGCACTTGATCATCGTTTCTCTCTTTTGCAGGTGATTTCATGGCGATTCAAGCAGGAGCCCTAGCCTCTATGAAGTTCGACATCGGATTTGATGTCGACTTCGACTCATTTCACCACTCTGATCCAATTTTTCTAAACATTCTGACTCTACTGGAAGAACAGAATTTGAAAAACCTGATGACAACAAGAATAAAGCTCGCTGGAACAGAAATTAGAGAATGAGTCTATACTTCATCTACATCAGAGGAAAACACCATGACAGGAATAATCGCGGGTAATGCCATTTCTTTGACTCCCGCAGTTTTAACTGAAATATTTGATTTGATAAATGGAGAAGAAAAACTGGATATAGATTCTGAAGAATATGATATGATGTTAAGTCTGATGTGGTATGCTAGAGATAACCCAAATAAGCTGTTGAAGAAGCACCTATCTGCAGATTATAAGTTTCTAGCAGATATAGTGGGAAAAGTCTTGCTGGGCAAGCACACTGCCCATGACTACATCACCAGGCATCAATTCCTGGTCATGTGTTCAGTGGTCAATAAGAAGAAAGTGGATTGGGCACAGATCATCTTTGATCTGATAAGGAAAAAGAATAATAAGAAAGAAGTTTTCTCTGGAAGGATCCTGGGGATCTTCCTGAAGGAGAAGGCTGTTGAATCCCTGGTCCACAGACCATATTCATAAATGACAGCAAAATGCTCACATGTGCCTTGTTTGGCAGGTGGGAGAGGACCATAACTAAGCCATCCAAGGCTTCAACCTCTTCCACCCCAGTTTCTGAAGGCACCAGGGCTGTAAGAGCCACTCCCCTCCCCGTTGAAGAGATCATTCCCCTCTCACAATCTCTTCCAACAGTCCAAACTCCAATTCCACCAACAATCCAAAACATCATTCACACTCCAACTCCTCCTTCATCCCCTATCCATACCTCTCCAACCACCACTCATCTTCCTACTCCACCACAATCTCCACATGCTTTACCAACTCCTCCATCATATCCTCTTCCACCTCACCTATCCTCCATTCCAACTTTTGATCTTCTGACTTTCCCCCTCAACTCTCCCTCCCCTCTAGATTCACACATGCTAGATGTCATCCCTCCATCATCTCCAACATCTACCATCCCTCCAAATGTCTCCACCCAACATTCTACTGAACCATCTGCCACTCCACCTCTGAATCCCTCCACCATCTCCTCTGTAATTACTCTCATCACTCCTCTACTCAAATCTCTTATAGCAGAGGCCATTACACCTCTTGCTACTTCTATCTCCACTCTTTCTGCTCAAATCTCTGCCTTCACTACTGCACCCTCTTCATTCAGGGGCCTGGATCCAGCAATTACTAAAACTAGACAGAGGGAGATGCTTGATGAAGAAGCTACATCAGCTCCAGCAGCAACAACAGTTCCCGCAGTAGAACCTCCAGCTCCAGTAGATACTCAGGCAGCAACAGCAGGCGATACAGATTTACTTGATTTCATTAATTTTATTGATACTGACATGGACATAGAAGAGTCAGTCACTGAGGACATTATTACTGGTGGTGATTTCATCATTAATCCCACAGTAAATTTAGATAATTTGTTAAGAAATTTTGATATTGCATTTTTGAGATGTCCTACAGCAGAGTATACTAAGCCATTCTTGGTTATTGTACCATATACTTCCCCAGTAAGTCCGCAAGTTTCAAAGCAACTTAGTGACAGTTTTGTTGTTCCTAAGCCCATAGTCATTCCATCTTCTCCAGCAATTTCTTCTGCACCTAGTTTTGTCATGGATGACTCTCTAATGTCAGATCTGGATGACTTGATCTTGGCTGACATTGAAGAAGAGGAAAAGGCAGCTGCTGAAAGCACTGTCAGAATCATCTCTCCAACTTCTCTTGTGGATTCTCCTCCAGCTCCTGTTGGAGTTCCTGCTCAAGCTCCATCTCTACCTGAAAAGCCTATCATTTCTGCCGAGGCTCTAAAAGCTTTAAATGATTTATATGGTAACCCTCAGAGATCTGATGATGATGATAAGGATGAGGATGATGATTCTGATGATGAGCCCAAGAGGAAGCCAGTTTCCAAGAAAAGAAAAGCTCCACCACCTCTTGCTCCAAAGCCAAATCCAAATAATGATACCCCCTATTATATCCTCCAGAACATAACTCCATACAAAGGGATGTCAGCTTGGATATGGTTATCCAAAAATCAGCAGAAGGAGAGGAAGAAAAGCAGAAGGTACTTTCCTCCTCCAGTTCAAAGATTTAGAAATGATCCACCTCCTCCACCTCCTCCAGCTGCTGGTGCTTCAGGCACAACTTCTCAAAGATCTGCCCCTATTCAAACATATCAGAGACACCATGGGAGATCATCTTCTGAAAGCAGTCAGCATAAGCATTACTCTTCAGGCAAGCAACATCAACCACAGCAGCAGCATCAACAACAGCTATCATCCCCTACAGATCAGAAAGCTGAAAGTCCTAATAGGCCAAACTCTCCTCCTGTTCATTTTGAAGATCCTGAAACAGCTAATATAGCTAGAATGGCCAGCTTCCAAGAACTTGTAGGCCTTTCTATGATTAACAAAGCCAAAGCTGAAGGAAAGGATCCTTCTTAATATTCAACAATGTCAAAGTACTGGAAATAGGAACTTAAGAGGTTTGAGAAAGCAAACAAGTTTTTCAATGTTGATTACTACATGAAGTTGCACCCAGAAGCAGTTGTCCCCAAAGCCACATCTTTGAAGATTATAGGGGCTGCTGATATGACCATGACAAAAGTGCAAGCTTCAGATCCAAACAGAGAGATTGTGTTTACAAAGCCTGGAGAGAAGAGCAAGAAAGAAATGCCGAAGGAAAAGAAACAGAAGAAGTAAATTTTGAACTCTTTTATTTTCTATAATTATCTATAACTGTTCTATATTCTGAACAAAGCTTATGTATATATATATATATATATATCTGTTGCATGTGTTATTGATCTCTGCCAGATATATGCTTTTTTTTGCTTTATTTATTTTTAGTTTGAGTATGAGTCTGTAATTAGTGGCCTCAACCCAAATAGGGTGAGATTGTTCGATCCCTAGTTTGATTTGGGCTAGGTTCACTAACTTAGGATCTTATGACCCACAATGTATAGCTAGGGTCATGGTTGTTTCCTAGAGTCTAGGCCAAGTCCTTAGAAGCAACACTGCATGGACCAGCTATCAACAAGACTGCCAGAGACTCAAGACTTAGAGTTTTTCTAAACACCAAGTAAAATGAGTTCAACGTTCGTCGAACTCAGGTCGACGATAGTCGTGCTCAGCTCGACGATCTCAGAGTAAATTCTCTGAGCTGAGCTCGACGAACTTGGTACTCAGGTCGACGAACTTTGGACACTACACTTCAACACTTTAAGATCAGAAAACATCTCTTTATTCTAAGTCCAGAGTCAGACTTTGGTCGACGAACTTGATTCTCCGCTCGACGAACTGTGACCACAATAGCTAGAGTTATGCAGCAGCAGTTAAGTGGTCCTCAGCTCGACGAAACAAATTCTTAGGTCGACGAATTATGGATACTTCACTTCAACACCATCATCCAGAAGCATCTGAAGTTATTCTAAGTCCAAAAATATTTTGCTGAACTTCAGTCGACGAAACTAGATATCAGTTCGACGAACTCCATACACAAAAAAGGCAAAGTTTCTAAAGAATATAGTTCTGCTCTCAGCTCGACAATCTTGGAACTCAGCTCGACGAACAGAAGTCATCTGGTTAACGAACTCAGTAACTCAGCTCGACGAACTATGAACTCTGCTCGACGATTTTTGTTATCAGTTTGACAATCCAGACTTAGTTATTTTCCATCCTTCTATCCCCTTCTTACTGCAATAGTTCCCGAGTAATTAATACTCAAATATTCTCTGGAACATAACCGTTAGACAGAGTATTGATTAAGGTCTTCTCCAGGATCATTGCCTGCCATTTTTCCATGGGACAGTTGGGGAAATAATTCAATGTCGTTTATTCTCAAGGCTGTCAGCATTGATTGCAGAGGATTTCAAAAGTTCGAAAGACCATTTTTGACAGGAAATATAAAAGAAATTTTCTCTCTTCTTCCTGTAAGAAGAATATAGATAGACAGACAGAAGACGATACAAAATAGAGAAAATAGTCAGTCTCGAACAAGAGATTCATTGCTGTCTGTCAACATAGAATTCTGATACAACAAGAAGCCATATTCCTGAAGATCATTAGCTAGTTGAAGAAGAAGAAGAACACTTAACCAAAATCAAGAGTCTTCTGTCTTCAACACTCCAAGATACTTCAAAGGACAACTACATCACTATCTATCAAAGAAGTTCCAGAACAGTTGCTGATCAAGGCTGTACTATTGAAGGCCTACTCACCCTGTACAAAGCTTCCTAGCTTGAACCCTTTTACATCTCAGGGGGAGCTTTGACAACATCACTGAATCCACATAGTCTTCTCATTGTGATTGAGAAAAGAAGACTTTCATCACTCTCTCAGCCCCACCTCTGTACAGGGTTTTAATTCCCTTCAAAATTATTCTGGTTCACAAGTCTCCTTCCAAAAGACATGGGTTGGTTATTGAGCACCTGATCAAAAACTCATTGGTGTCAGGCACTTGATCAAAAATCTGAGTGGATTCCTACCAGGGTAGTAGAAGAGTGGATGTACCCAAGTTCAGGGGAACCACTATAAATTCTTGTGTTGTCTGGATTGCTGTTTTCTTTTGTTTTTTTGTTGTGGCTGTGTGTTAGGATTGCTGTTTTAATTTTGTTTATGCACTAGATTAAATTAGAAGAAAATTTTAAAAACGCTGAATACTCTATTCACCCCCCCCCCCCCCCCTCTAGAGTATTCCTGATCTAACAGCTCACTTTCATCTTCCCACTGCTTCCCAAAATCCAGAACGCACATGCAAAGCATGTCTTCCATCGTCCTGTTGACCCTCTCGGTCTGGCCATCCGTCTGCGGATGAAAGGCTGCGCTGAAACTCAACTTTGTTCCTAACACCTACTGCACCATCCTCCAATCATTGGACGTGAACCGCCCATCACAGTCACTCATGATGCTGCGGGGCACACCGTGAAGCCGCACAATATTATCCACGTATAACTTTGCCAATTTCTCGACAAAATCATCCTTCCTATGCGGAATAAAGTGCGACACTTTCGACAAACAATCTACGACCACCCAGACGGCGTCGTTTCCCTTCTGCGATCTTGGCAAACCATGGACAAAGTCCATAGTAATGTCGTTGAACTTCCACTCCGGAATAGGCAAGGACTTCAAGAATCCTCCAGGCTTTTGGTACTCTACCTTCACTAAGGCGCATGTTTGACACTTCGTCACGTACAATGCCATATCCTTCTTAAGTCATGGCCACCAGAACAATTTCTTCATATCACGGTACATCTTCGTGCTCCCTGGGTGGATCGAGTACTTGGTATGATGAGCCTTGTACATCAATTCTGCCCGCAGATTGCCCACGTTTGGGACGCACAGACGACCGTCCTTCCATAAAAACCCATCCACGACCTCAAATTATGAATTTCACCCATCCAAAGCCTCAACCATGATTTGCTTCATGCGGCCATCCAAATCCAGAGCCTCTCGAATTCAATCAGCAAGGTCACACTGAACTTCCGTCCAGTTCAATAGCGCCTCGGCACTATACAGCTTGTCTACGCATGAGATCTCCAACGCCTCCAACTCCCGAACCAAACGCTTGTCATGAACCGACAGCCAATCGGCTTGAGCTGGGGCCCTACGACTCAACACATTCGGAACTACATTGCCTTTCCCAGGCACATAATGGATCTTGAATGTGTAGTCCCCCAGGAATTCCATCCATCTCCGTTGTCTCATGTTCAGATCCTTATGATCCAACAAGTATTTCAGGCTCTTGTGGTCGGTATAGATGTCGACCTTCACCCCATATAAGTAATGTCTCTACAGCTTCAATGTAAAAATCACGGATGCTAACTCCAAGTCATGGACCAGATAATTCCTCTCATGCACTTTCAGCTGTCGCGAGCCATACGCTAACACACTTCCATGCTACAGTAGGATACAACCCAGTTCACTGCCCGAAGCATCGCTATAGATTTCAAATCCTTCGGTCCCACTCGGCGAATTCAGCACAGGCGCCGTGGTCAACCGACTCTTCAAATATTTGAACGCTTGTGCGCACTCCGACATCCAAACGAACTTCTGCTCTTTCCTCATCAGAGTCGTGAGGGGTAACGCTATCCGCGAGAAGTTCTCCACAAAGCGCCTGTAATAGCTGGCAAGCCCCAGAAAACTCCGGACTTCCGCTACCGTAGACAGCACAGGCCACTCTCGTATCACAACAATCTTCATCGGATCCACCGCGATTCCCTCTCCATTGACTATGTGACCAAGGAACGCTACTCAGGACAACCAAAACGCGCATTTGGAGAACTTGGCGTACAATTGATTCCTCCTCAGCGTCTCCAACACCAAATGCAGATGCTTAAAGTGATCCTCCTCACTCTGCGAGTACACCAATATGTCATCGATGAAGACGATCACAAAGTGGTCTAGGTACACCCTGAAAGTCCTGTTCATCAGATCCATGAACACTGACGGCATATTAGTCAGCCCAAACGGCATGACCGTAAACTCATAATGCCTGTATCTCATACTAAAAGCTGTCTTGGGGATGTCACTCTCCCTTATCCTTAGATGATAATACCCGGACTTAAGATCCAATTTTGGGTATACTAATGACCCGACTAACTGATCGAACAGATCATCAATCCTTGGGATCAGGTACTTGTTCTTCTCCATTAGCTTGTTCAGTTCCCGGTAATCGACACAAATTCTCAAGCTTTCGTCCTTCTTCTTAACAAAAAGGACCGGTGCGCTCCAAGGTGGCGAACTTGGACGCACATAACCCAGCTCCAACAACTCTTGAAGTTGAACCTTCAGCTCCGCCATTTCCTTAGGCGCTAGCCGATATGGAGAGCGCTACACAGGTTTCGCACCTGGCACTAACTCGATGGTTAAATCAATCTCCCGTTGAGGTGGGGCTCCAGGAAGCTCGACAGGGAACAAATTAGGGTATTTAGATACCACTGAAATACTGTGCAACGTAGGCTTAGGATTTGCAACCTCCACCAGCGTGAAGAACATCTCTGCTCTAGCACGAACCGCCTTCACCACCTGAAGAGCAGACATCAAAGTCTTGCTCGACCCTTTCAAGCCCGTAAAAGTCGTCTTACGACCTGTTCCCAACTTGACATCCTTGCGACTGCAATGAATATAAGCTTGCTACTCCAAGAGCCAGTCCATGCCAAATATCACGTCGAACTCCACCAGCGGCAGTAACGATGCTAGCAAATTGAGCTCTTGACTCCCAATACGAATCTTTACGCCACAGACTCTATCCGCGTGCATCGAACACCCATTCAGCAACAACACATCTAGTTTGTCCTTTGCCATCGAAGAAGGTACTCCGATGTGCGATATGAATCCTTCAGACAAAAAGGAGTGCAAATCTCCCATATCAAAGAGTGCTCTCACCGAATTATCACAAATCAAAACAAAGCCTATACAAGCAGTGGTAAGATAACACAGGCATAACAAGTATTTAAAAATTAACTTGCTATAAATTTACACCGTACCTGTCACCACATCTGCTTGTTTGATGGCCTCCTGCTGGCCAAGATTGTAGACTCTAGGTTGAGTATAATGGGATGCGGTTGACTCCACCGCCTTGCCCTTTTCCTCATATATTGCTCTCAGCTTCCTCTCGGACTTGGGACGTCCACTCCAGCAGTCCCGGGCAAAGTGTCCCGGCTTTCCACAAGTAAATCATGTGCCCGAGGTCCGACCCGTAGTCATGCCAGAAGCACCGGAAGAAGCGGCTGGACCCGAAGTCCTAGCCTTCTTATGGAACTTACGGTAACCAGACTTCGAGGTAGTAGGCACCTTGAACTCTGTCCTCTTATCGCCAGAGTTTTTCTTCGCTTGCACATTCTTCATATCCTTTTCCAACGACCGAGAAGTATTGACCAGGGTCAAGAAGCCCTGCGTTATATGCCCCAAGAGCAGTAGCCTTAAGTCATCTATCAAACCTTCATAGAATCGGTTTGTCTTACGCTCCTCATCCGCGAAAGTAGAGCTAGCGTACCAACCCAACCGAGAAAATTCGTGGAGATACTCATCCACGCTACTCTCTCCTTGTGTCAGCTTCTGGAACTCATTCTCCAATGCTATCCTCTGAGCCGAGGGAAGGTACCTTGCCAAGAACAGTCTTAAAAACTCCTCCATCGAGACGTACGTAAGTTGCCTTCCCCTCAAGTGATGTAGCTCCAAACCTTCCCACCACAGCCTAGCATCTCCGTCCAACAGGAATGTAGCTATAGTGGTCATCTTCCACTCCTCTGTTTTCATCGCTGTCAAGACTCTCTTCACTCGGGAGAGCCAATCTTCAGCTTGGGATGGGGTTCCCGTCCCCAAGAACACCGGAGGATTGAAGTCCATAACATGTTTGAGTTGTCTTTCAGTTGCTCTCCTAGGCACCAAAGGCTCCACCACCACCTGCTCCACCCTTCTCTGTTCAGCCGCTTGGTGCGGTACCTGCTCCATCGCAGTAGCGGGCTGCTGTATTTTCCTTGCAGGTTGCACGTTGATCGTAGCAAACAACCCTTCGGCCACTAATCGTATGGTTTCTGTCGAGGGAGGTGTTGCAGGCACCTCATTTAGTGCGCTACTAGCCTCAGAAACCGGGCATTTTGACGGCCATGCACCACTCCTGGTCACCTATAGTTGTACAAAACACTGTTAAGCGACCAAACAAAATTGCAAACAGCAATTCTAGCAACACGCAGGTTCCTCAAACACGTGTATTTTCATTCCTAAGTGGACATTCATGGGTTCTTTTATGTTATAACGATGACACACACACATGTGCTCACCACCCCTTGAAATAATTCGTCTACGAATTCATTTAAGTTGACCGAAACCAGTAGTCTGATACCAAATTGTAACACCCCCTATCCGTCGCATAGCATATGTCAGTAGGTCCGGTCGGGGCCCGACGCCATATACCACAGACAGACCGGAAGGTTACACAATGAAACCATCCTGCAAAGAATCAACGTCCTACACAAAGTACATTCTAGTAGAATCAATTTAAAAGTTGCAATTAAAGAACCCCGCCAAAAGCATGAATGTCCACTAAACAAACCCAGGAGGAATGAACGTACAATACACCAGTACCTGTCCTTATAACCTTACAATAGTTTACTCAAATTAAAATGTTTTCCAAACCTCGGCACGCAGGCCGGTCACACATGAATAATACAAGTAAACATTTAATAATTAGGCCTTCGAGGGCCGGCTTAGCAACATGGGCTTTTGCCTGCTATTTACCACTTGGCTCCATAGTATTTGCAAGCAACAATCCACCGCAATGGTGACAAACAAAAGCAACGGTCATCTATGCTGACCAAATTATAATGACCCTGCCCCCGAACACGGGGTGGCGATGCTCCTTCCCTGCACTTTGTTAGCATAGCCAAGCAGTATAGTGTAAAAACAGTTCATCACAGGCGTGGGCACGCACGACCACACACCCCGTGCTCTCAGGGCACATTCTTAGTGAACCCGGTCAAAGTCTGTAGTCTCACCAACGCCCCTTTAGACGGTAATTACTTGTGAGCATTTTTGTCTTTCAGGTATGGGTCACGTCAATTTAAGCTATAGACCGCATAAGACCCTCCATCTATGCCAACGGCTCCTACCGAACGACATAGAGCGGGCACGGTTCCGCCTAACCTGTTGCTCATACTGTAACGTCAATTTAAGCCATATGCACGTGTCAAGCTTTCCCGAGTCCCAAATTGATTTCACACTTTACATAACCCAGTTATGTACAAGTTGGCTCCCAGGCCATCATGTTGGCAGAATCACGCATCTGCCCAGTTTTCCGGGTGCACCTTGGAGTTAGTCCCCAAAGCTCCTTGTTGCAATCTACAGCTTAGAAAACCCGAAAACAATCAATTGCGTGGAGTCTTCTCCGGCCATTCATGCAATGCAACATCACCGATCCAGACCAACTTGTCCGGGTAGGCTTCACACATCATGTATAGGTCCGTTTCTCGATTACAGACTCTACATGCTAAACAACGGGGACTATTCATGTCTACCCGAAGGAACACCTCACACTCAACGCAAACTCGCGAGAGCGGGCTTCCTATGTAAAGAAAAGAGGACTTCACATGTCCTAGGATGAGAATCATTACCCTAGCATTCCTCTTTGGCACCATAGAAATCTATGCGGATGAAAAGCACCGCAAAGTCCTCGCCTCCGTAGATCCGAACTCGGCTCGCGATTTTGGGCTTCGAAGCTCTGCCGGTGGCCAGATCTCTCTTCCTTCTTCTTCCTTGCTCTCCCCTCTCTCTAGAACTTTAGAAAGAGAATGCCCAAGAGAAATGAGGGTTTCTAAACCGTATTCCATGGTATAACCTAACAAGAGCAGCCCTGAAATGTTGGATCCCAAAATACGGAAACGGGCGGCCACGATTCGTACTTAAAATCAGCTTCCTGGGCCAAACACGGCTTGTGACACGCCCGTGTCCAAGGCTGTGTTCCCCATTCACCGCTAAAACTGTCGTGTCCCGAAAAGAACGCGGGCTCTCCGGACGCCCGTATCAGGCTTGGCAAGCCTGTGTCATCCAGTACATGCCCGTGTAGCTGGGCATGTTCCTCCATCGATACAGGTCCAACACTCACCCGAGAAGAACACGGGTATTTGACACGCCCGTGTCAAATTTGACACGGATGTGTCAGGTTGAACACGCCTGGGCTCCAGGCCGTGTTTCACCCCCGACACAACTCGGCCAACCACCCGAGTAGGACACGGCCTGCGACACGCCCGTGTCTCAAGTCGTGTTCGCTGCTCGATGATCGTCGACTGTAATTCGTCGACCACATGGCCATCTTTGAACCCGAGCACGACACGCCCCTGGGACACGCCTATGTCCCAGGCCGTGTGACCCCTACTAAGTCCCAGACTTGGCTCAAAATGCCTCCCATCGCTCTTTTGAGTTTCGGGGCGTTACATAGGGTATCTCCTCTGCATGCTAAAAGGTCAAACAGACTAAGACCTCCTTCAAGAGCATTGACACCAAAGACTCAGTGAGGTGCTTATACCTCTTGCATATAGATCTGTTTGGTCCTATGCCAATTCAAAGTCTATCTAGGAAAGTCTACACCCTTGTGGTTGTTGATGACTTTTCCAGATTTGCCTGGGTGTTCTTTCTAAGGAAGAAATCTGAAACCCCTAATGTCTTCCAGACATTTGTCAAGCAAATTCAGAATGAATTCAACAGCACTGTAGTGAAATTTAGAAGTGACCATGAGACTGAGTTTCAGTCTGAGTGCATGACAAGGTTCTATGAATAGCAAGGGATTCATCAAGAATTTTTCTCTCCCGGAACACCCAAGCAAAATGGAATTGTTGAGAGGAAAAATATTACTCTCAGAGAGGCTGGTAGAATCTTGCTAAGTGAACCTTCCCTCACAGAATACTTCTGGGCTGAGGTAGTTAACACTGCATGATATGTCCTTAATAGGTCTTCTATCACCAAGAACCACAAGAAGACTCACTATGAGATCATGAAGGGTAGAAAACCAAAACTGAGCTATTTCAGGATTTTTGCTTGCAAGTGTTATGTGCTCAATAATAAAAAAGTTCATTTAACTAAGTTTGATGCTAAGTCCCATGAAGGGATCTTTGTTGGGTATATCACTCATAGTAAGGCATATAGAATCTACAACTTAACTACCCAAGTTGTAGAAGAGTCAATGCATATTGTTTTTGATGAGTCCAACATTGTTAACTGTGAGCTGTCAAGCACCTCCTCTAATAGTACTACAGGTATAGAGTAGATGAAGGATAAGCTGACCATCAAGGAAGCTACCCCCATAGTCTAAGATAATGATGATGGACTGCTTATTACAAGAGAAGGTGAAAACATACCTGAAGAAATTGAAGACCAGCTGGCTGAAAACCCTGAAGATCAGCAAGTTGCAGCTAGATTGCCTTCAGCTACCAGGCATCTAAGGGACCATCCAGTACACCAAATCATTGGTGATGCAAATTATAGAGTCCAGACCAGAAGCAGGATCATGAATACAGCTCTCTACTCAAACTTTTTGTCTCAAGAAGAGCCAAATAAGTTTGAAGAAGCAATCAAGGACCAGTTCTGGATTCGAGCAATGCAAGAAGAACTGGACCAATTTAATAGATGTAAGCTTTGAAAGTTGGTCCCCATACTAAAAGGACAAAATGTCATGGGTACTAAGTGGATCTACAGGAACAAGTTGGATGAAGATGACATCATTGTTAAGAATAAGGCTAGACTGGTGGCTAAAGGCTACAGACAAGAAAAGGGTATGGACTTTGACCAGACCTTTGCCCCAGTAGCTAGATTGGAAGCCATAAGGATTTTCCTTGCATTTGCTTCCTATTAGGGATTCAAGGTCTACCAGATGGATGTCAAGTCAACATTCCTGAATGGGGACCTAAAAGAGGAAGTATATATGGATCAGCCACCAGGTTTTGTAGATCCTAACTCTCCTAATTTTGTATAAAAGCTTAGGAAAGCTCTATATGGGCTAAAGCAAGCCCCTAGGGCTTGGTATGAAACCTTGTCCAGCTTCCTCATTGCGAACAAATTCTTAAGGGGGAAGATTGACTAGACCCTATTCCTAAGGGAATCAAAGTGCAAGCTTATCCTAGTCCAGATATATGTAAATGACATTATCTTTGGATATACTGATGACAACCTTTGTAGGAAGTTTGCTAAACTTATGAAAGGGAAGTTTGAAATGAGCAGCATGGGTGAGCTCAAGTTCTTCTTGGGACTCCAAGTAAGATAGACTGATGATGACTTGTCCATATCCCAGTCCAAGTTCACAAGGGAGCTAATCAAAAAAATATGGTATGGAGAATGCCTCCACCATGAGAACTCCCATGGGATCAAGTATGCCAACAGGCAAAGATGAGATAGGGAAACCTGTTGATGAGTCTTTGTATAGAGGGATAATTGACTCCCTTTTATACCTGACTGCTAGTAGGCCTGACATCACGTTTGCTACATGTGTCTGTGTTAGGCATCAGGCCTACCCTAAAGAATCTCATTACTCGTTTGCAAAGAGAATCTTGAGGTATCTTAAGGGCACACCAGATCTTGGCCTATGGTACCCTAGAAATAGGGATTTTGATCTAACAGGATTTTTAGATGCAGATTTTGCAGACTGCAAAGTAGACAGGAAAAACATTACTGGAACCTGTCAGTTCTTAGGAAGAAGACTAGTATCTTGGAGCAGCAAGAAGCAAACTAGTGTGGCTATATCCACTACTGAGTCAGAGTATATATCAGTAGGCAGCTGCTGTGCTTAGCTGCTGTGGATCCAACATCAGCTCCAGGATTACAACCTTCAGGTAAGTATAACTCATCTCTACTGTGATTCTATAAGTGTTATTTATATGTCTAGGAATCTTGTCACACATAGCAGGACTAAGCATATAAAAATAAGATACCATTTTATTAAGAAGCATGTGGAGAAGGAAGACATCAGTCTTGAGTTTGTCCCCACAGACAAGCAAGTGGCTGATATCTTCACTAAGCCATTAGATGAAACAAAGTTCAACAACCTCAAATTTGAGCTGGGTATGTTAAACTTGGCATAGCTTCAGGCACTCCCTTTTGCATTCTTTTTGTGTGTTGCAGTTATTTCTCCTCTAACTGGACATACAAACTTCCCAGAAGTATCAGTTCATAGATGCTTCTATTGAGGGGGAGTAAGTTACTCTAAAGAGAAGAAAGAAGGTCAGTCAATGGAAGGGTCAGCCCCTATCTGACTATTCTGCAGAAGTCAAGAAGGCGAAGAGAAGAGAGAAGGACCTAGCAAGGGGGATACATAGCAAGTGGGAGAGATGACAAAGGGGAAAGAAAGACATGTGGCACACAAGCAAGGACAAACACCTTGCAACAAAATAGGGGGAGTAAGTGATGAACCATACAGGCAGGAAATAAGGCACACTTACGAATAGCTTATCAGAATTTCAATATTCATTTTTGCTGTATAGGTTGTGTGTGTCATTGACCAAGGAAAGAAATAAGGTTTTGACTTCTTCAAATATGGGGAGATTGTTGGGACCATTGTTACCAATGTCCCTGATTTGTGAGAAGTCAAATAGGTCAATGTCACACACATCAATTGTATTTGATGTGCATTTGAGATCTTGAGTGTAGGTTAGTCCATATCACATTAATTTGACATGTGGACACAATAAGTGGTTGCTGTACATAGCAAAACTTTACTAAGTCCACAGGAGTTGAGTGGAGCAAGCTCACTCAACGCCAGAGGTATGGGTTCAATAATGTCTAGTAGATATTTGCCTAAGTCCACAGGAGTTGAGTGAGGACAGCTCACTCAATGCCATATAACAAATAGCGTTGATTCTATCTCATCCTAACTGAAATATAGCCAAACATTTGGCTAAGTACAAAAGCATTGAGTGTAGTCTACTCACTCAACGCCATACAACAAAAAGGCTGTAAGTCAGGCTGAGTCAGTCTAAGCCTAGAGAAATTGGCTGAAAATGTGGTCAAGTGCACAAGCATTGAGTGTCGTCTACTCACTCAACACCATAAAACTTTTAGATTTGAGTGTTGCTGTGGTTGTCAGCTCCATAGAAACTTTGGGCAAAATTTTCACCAAGTCCACAGGCGTTGAGTATAGCTTACTCACTCAACGCCAGATAATAAAAAAATTCTATTAAGTAGTTTGGCATTTTGTGGAGCTTACTCTCTCAATGCCAAGGCCCATAAAATCTGGCCAAGGTAAATAGCGTTGAGTGAGGCAAGCGCTCTCAATGCTCTCGACTCTCTCAACACCTTTACGTAGAAAATTTGGCTAAGTCCAAATGCGAGCATAGTTTGGCTTTCGTCGAGCTCAGCTTCGTCGAACTGAGCTCAGCATTCGTGGAACTGAGCATGAAGTTCGTCGAACTGAGTTTAGCCTTTCGTCGAACTAAGTCTACAGTTCATCGAACTAAATTTATGCCTTCGTCGAGCTGAGCTTGTCATTTGCCGAACGGAGATCAGCATTCGTCGAGCTCAATACCTGGACAGACAGAATTTTGTCTAAGTATTGTGGCGTTGAGTGATACCTACTCACTCAATGCCTTTGGTTCTAATGATTGAATTTTGTCCAAGTCCACAGATGATGAGTCATGCTGACGTCAGCAATGTCAAAAAGTCAACAGAAATTCAAATGTTGCGGAAATACTACCAGAGATGTTGGCGGCCAGCTGTTATCATCTTCTATAGTTTCCAAGAAATATTTTCATCATTAAGTGTTGAGGCCCACACACAGCAAAGAACCATTGAATCAAGATTAAATGGAAAACATGCACTGAATGGCTCAATCTCAGGCATCAATCCTAGTGGTGGGGCCCACTACTAAATTGGCATTCAGAGAATAAAAAGAAGCAAATCGGCCAGAGCAAATAAATTGAATCCTTGTCTAGGTTTTCTGAAAATGAAAGTTCGACCGAACATCAATCTTCTTCCTCGCCATTTTTGTCGAGCCTAAAGAAGATGTTCTGCACAGATAACCTAGTTGAGGAAAGCGATAGCTGAAGTAATCACCATCTGCAACAGCAGGTTCAAAAGCAATTCTGAGGAAGCAGATCAACAACCTCTGCAGAGAAAAGAAATTTGTTTGAAGAAAGTTTTAACTGCCAATCCATTGTCTTCAATAGTAAAAGCTTGGACATATATTTGTTGAGTCTAGGAAGAAGAAGACTCAGAGTTCTTGCTATGGTGTCTAATTAAATCACCTTCTTATTCTTCTGTAAAGGTTCTTTGTGAGTCTGTAGTTGTAAGCCTGTATTATAAAGGCTAACGTCTTTGTGACCTATTTTGGCTTTGTGCTGGGTGAAAGGTCTTTGTGACCTGGGTTTGTTTTATTGACTAAGTTGTAGGTCTATGTGACCTACGTGGTCCTGCGGGATCTGTGATGTAAGCTCTTAAGCAGCTGAGTTCTAGAGGGAGAGCCGAATCTAACACACTATTAGATAAGAGCAGACAGATAATGGATGTACCCAAGATTGGGGAACCACTATAAAATCTATGTGTCGTCTGTGATAGATCTTGAAAGCTAAATACTAACCTAATCACCAAACACAAAAATCTGCTAACAAGCAAGAAAATTTTAATAGAGACAAAAACCTATTCACCCCCCCCCCCTCTAGGTGTTTAGCTAGCTTTGAAAAAAAGATTTTCACATATGTATATATATATATATATATATATATATATATATATATATATATATATATATATATATATATATATATATATATATATATATATATATATATATATATATATATATATATAGTGTTCATTGTTTGGGGGGGGAGCAACCCACAACACTCAAAATAAAACACATAATATATGACTGTTAGTTCTTCCTGCTCTGCCTCTTCAATCTCTTCCTGTCAAAATATGCCCTTGGCTTTGGAAAGTACTTTGGAGGGGCTGGAGGCATAGGATCAGCATTCTGGTTATTTCTGAAGTGTATCCTTCTCTTTGTGCAAGCCAGATTATACTTGTTCCACTCTTCTTGGTCGTAGTAGAGTTCACATTTTTCACCACTAAGATCGACCAAGGAGAATGTATCTAAGATAATTCCTTTGGAAATAGGACTTCACACCTCCTCTATCTCTCTATTGGACTATGACCTGACTGCCGACGGCCTTCCCCATATCTTCTTCGCTTGTGAACTGGAGCAGCAATAATGTATTCAACATGTTGAACTTATGGAGCAGCAGCAGCAACAGCCTGTGTGTCTGCCCAATATTGAGAGTAATCCTGAGTACTATTAACCTCATCATGATCAGGCACAATAGGTATTTGAGCCTCCTGCACTGGCCTACCAAAAAATCTCCTTATGAAGCCACGAGAACTTATCATAGCTGTAATTATTTACTCCTTCAAAGTTCACTAGCATGGCTTCCTCAAGAGCATTTACCTTTGCTACCACCTTAGCTGCCATGGTCTCCTCCCCCTTTTGGACTTCTTCAGCCAAGGCATTAGCATAAGCTTCCATGTTCGTGTCATAATGAGCCATTGATTGATTATGAGCTTTAATTATTGTTTTGGCATTTGTATCAACATTCCATGGAACATTCAAATTACTTTCTAATCCTTTCATGACAAAATTAACCCCTTTTTGCCTTGAATAAACAACGAGTCGAGCTTGGCATCTAGCTTATCAAATCTGACCTTAACCTCTGCTAGGCCATTGTTCAGATCTTTTTCTGTTTCCTTGACCTTTTTCAGAACTCTTTGCAAGGAGGAATCCAAATAACCTTTCTGCTTGGCCAGCATTGCTTCTTTGCTTGGAAGTCTCATCCATCGGATATAAACGAGCTTTGGAAGTTAAGCCAAGGTCTTCAGCAGTAGTTAGAACAGGAGTCTTCTCCTCCGCATCTCCCTCCTAATCTAAAAGAACTACAACCTCCACTGCAGTAGCAGGAGGTGCATCTGGCATCTTGTCTATCCTTTTCTCAAGGTTGCGCTTGAGCCTAGAAATCTCAGTGGAAAATAATACTGAGGGTCTAGTCAACTTCCCCTCAGAAGATGAAGCAGGAAAAATTTCTAGGAGAGGGACAATCAGGTTCCCCATTACCATTACCTCACCAACAACAACAACATCAGCAACAATAGTAGATGTCATACCAAAAACATTCTCAATCTCATAAGCCTCCACTATAAGGTCATCAGCAGCAACACCATCATTATCCAAGTCATCTTCAACATCATCACCATCATCCAGGCTATCAGCAACCTCTTGCTTAGATGGAGTTAGAACCTCTTCCATAGCCGGCTCTTCCCTTCCAGCAGCATGCACAAACTCTGAGACAGCTACAAAGCCTATGGAAGCCACCTCAGAGAGCATAACCATTGTCTTTACCTTTATAACTGGATCATCTGGGACAAGCACTGACTCTGGAGCTGGAATAACTGAATCTGGAGCTTTTATCACTATGTAATGCCCCGAAACTCAAAAGAGCGACGAGAGGCGTTTTGGGCCAAATCTGCTATTTGGTAGGGGGCACACGGCCTGGGACACGGGCGTGGCCCAGGGCGTGTCAGGCTCGAGTCAACGATTTGGCCACGATGTCGATGAAATTTGGAGTCGACGATCGTTGAGCAGTGGACACGGCCCGAGACACGGGCGTGTCTCTGGGTGTGTCGAGCCCGTGTCGACGATCGGCACGAGAGTCGACATTTTCGCTCGATGATGTGTCGAGACAGGACACACGGCCTAGGACACGGGCGTGTCCAAGGCTGTGTCGTGTGGTCAACGAACTTCGCTCGATGAAATGTCGAGACTGTGAACACGTCCTGAAGCCCAGGCGTGTTCGGGTTTGACACGGGCGTGTCACATTAGACACGGGCGTGTCCCAGACCCGTGTGAGTCTCGGGTTGTTTTCGGGGCTGTGTCGATGGGGGCACACGGCCGACCACACGACCGTGTCAGTTGGAATACGGGCGTGTCAGGTCGAACACGGGCGTGTCGGATGCCCGTGTGTTTTTCGAGACGCGTCGATTTTGACGGCGAATGAGGGACACGGCCCTGGATACGGGCATGTCGAAGGCCATGTTCGGCCTAGGTTTTACTTTTCAGCTATGAATCGTAGCCATTCGTTTCCTTATTTTGGGATCCGACGGTTGGGGGTTGTTTCTACTGGGATATACCCGGGATTTGGCCTTTGAAACCCTCATTTCACTTGAGTGGTTCTCTTTCTAAAGTATAGTGAGAGAGGAGAGCAAAGGAGGAAGAAGAAGCTTAGGTCCGGTCTTTGGAGGAGATTCAGAGCTCCAAATCGCGAACCGACTTTGGATCTACGAAGGCAAAGAGAGTGCGGTGCTTTTCATCAGCTTACATTTTCATGGCGCCAAGGAAGAACGCTAGGGTAACGATTCTCTTCTTGAGCATATGATGTTGCATTGCATAAATGCCGGAGAAGACTCCGTGCGATTGTTTGTTTTTCGAGTTTTCTACGTGGTAGATTACAACAAGGAGCCTTGGGGATTAACCCTAAGGTGCACCCAGAAAACTGGGCGGATGCGTGATCTTTCCAACTTGGTGGCCTGGGAGCCAACTTGAACATAACCGGGTTATGTGAATTGTGATGGAAATGGGACTCCGGAGAAGTTTGTCCCGCGCATATGGCTTATATTGTCGTTGCGATGTAAGCACGGGTTAGATGGAACCGTACCCGTTCTATGTCGTTCGGTTAGAGCCGTTGGCATAGATGAGGGTCTTTGGCGGTCTATGGATTAAATTGACGTGACCCATACCGGGAAGACAAATTGCTTATATGTTTGGCCGTCGAAGTGGCGGTGGTGTGTCCGGAATGTCTATGGCTTAAATTGACGTGGCATTGGCCGGTTCACCGAGAATGTGCCCTGAGTGCACAGGGTGTTTGGCCGGACGAGCCAACGCCTGTGATGCAATGTATATTTATATACTGCTTGGTTTTGCTAATAAGTGCAGGGAAGGAGCATCGCCGCCCCGAATTGGGGGCGGGATCGTTATAATTTGGTCAGCATTGCTGACCGTTGCTTTTGTTTGCCACCGTGCGGTGGTTTGTTGTTTGCAGGTGTTGCTGGACCAAGCGGTCAATAGCGGGCTAAAGCCCAAATTGCAAAGCCAGAACTTGAAGGCCTAATTGGAGTGTTTACTTGCTTTTATTCATGTATGACCGGCCTGCGTGCCGTGGTTTGTAAAATATGTAAATTGAAGTAAACCATTTGTAAGGCTTTAAGGCCAGTACTTGTGTATGTACTACATTCCTATTTGGTGTATTAGTGGACATTCATACTTGGTGCTGGGTTCTTTTAATTGCAACTTATAAAACTGCTTCCGCTAGAATGCTCTGTGTAGGTCGTTGGATTGGTTGGATGGTTTCCATTGAGTAACCACCCTGTCTGTCTGTGGTATATGGCGTCGGGCCCCGACCGGACCTACTGTTATATTCTATGCGACGGATAGAGGGTGTTACAATTTGGTATCAAAGTGAGGTTTCGATCCTCGGACCTGTGGGTTATGGGCCCACCACGCTTCCGCTGTGGGCCTTAAGATGAATTCGTGAACGAATTCTTTTTAAGGGGTGGTGAGCACATGTGTGTGCATCATCGTTATAACAGTAAAAGAACCCATGAATGTCCACTTAGGAATGAAAATACACGTGTTTGAGGAACATGCGTGTTCCTATAATTGCTTTTGCAATTTTGTTTGGTCGCTTAACGATGTTTTGTACCACTATAGGTGACCAGAAGTTGTACTGGGTCGTCAGAACGTCGAGTTTCTGAGGCTAGTAGTGCACCTAATGAAGCTCCTACAACACCTCCATCGGCTGAGACCATACGATTGGTGGCCGAAGCAGTGTTTGTCATGATTAATGCGCAGCCTGCAAGGCAAATGCAGCAGCCCGATCCTGCGATGGAGCAGGTACCGCTGCAAGCGGCTGAGCAGAGAAGAGTGGAGCAGGTAGTAGAGGAACCGTTGGTGCCAAGGAGGGCAACCGAGAGACAGCTCAAACATGTCATGAGCTTTAATCCTCCGGTATTCTCGGGGTTGGGTTCCTCATCTCAAGCTGAAGACTAGCTCTCCTGGGTGAAGAGAGTCTTGACAGCAATGGAGACGGAGGAGTGGCAAATGACCACCATTGCTACGTTCCTTCTGGACGGTGAAGTGAGATTGTGGTGGGAAGGTTTGGAGCTGCACCTTTTGAGAGGTAGGCAACTTATAGATGTCTCGATGGAGGAGTTCTCGAGACTATTTTTGTCTAGATACCTCCCTTCGGCGCAGAGGATAGCGTTGGAGAACGAGTTCCTGAAGTTGGTTCAAGGAGATAGAAGCGTGGATGAATATCTCCACGAGTTTACTCGTTTGAGTCGATATGCTAGCTCCACCACTGCGGATGAGGAGCGTAAGACGAATCGATTCTACGAAGGGTTGAGAGATGAGTTGAGGTTACTACTCTCGGGGCCGATGACGCAGGGTTTCTTAACCTTGGTCAACACGGCCCGGTCCTTGGAGAAGGACATGAAGAATGTACAAGCAAAGAAAAGCTTGGGTGTAAGAAATCTGAGTTCAAAGTGCCGACTACTTCAAAGTCCGGCAATCGAAGATTCCACAAGAAGGCTAGGACTTCGGGTCCAGCTTCCTCCTCTAGTGCTTCTGGGGCGACTACGGGTCGAACCCCGGATGCATGTTGTACTTGTAGAAAGTCGCGGCACTTTGCACGCGATTGCTGGAGCGGACGTCAAAAGTCCGAAAGGAAGCCGGGAGCAACATACGAAGAGAAGGGCAAGGCGGTGTAGTCAACCGCGTCCCATTATGCTCCGGCCCAACCGAGGGTGTACAATCTTGGCCAACAGGAGGCCATCAAACAGGCAGATGTGGTGACAGGTAAAATTTAAATTTATAGCAAGTTAATCTTTTAAATACTTGTTATGTGCTTGTTACCTTACCACTGCTTGTTTAGGCTTTGTGTTGATTTGTGAAAATCCGGCAAGAGCACTCTTCGATACGGGAGCTTCACACTCCTTCTTGTCCGAAGGATTTATATCACGCATCTGAGTACCTTCTTCGATGGCGAAAGACAAGTTGGATGTGTTGTTGCCTAATTGGTGTTCGATGCGCGCGGATAAAATCTGCGGTGTTAAGATTCGCATTGGGAATCAAGAGTTCGATCTGCAGGCGTCGTTACTACCGTTGGTGGAGTTCGACGTTATATTTGGCATGGACTGGCTCTCGGAGCAGCAAGCCTATATTGATTGATGTCGCAAGGAAGTCAAGTTGGGAGCAAGTCGTGAGACGACTTTTACGGGCTTGAAGGGGTCGAGCAAGACGTTGATGTCTGCTCTTCAGGTGGTGAAGGCGGTTCGTGCCGGTGCAAAATTGTTTTTTACGCTAGTGGAGGTTGCAAAGCCGAAGCCCGCATTGGATAGTATATTAGTGGTATCGGAGTACCCTGATGTGTTCCCTAGAGATCTCCCTGGAGCCCCGCCTCAACGGAAGATAGATTTTACGATAGAGCTCATACCAGGTGCAAAGCCTGTGTCACGCTCTCCATATCGGCTAGCGCCTAAGGAAATGGCGGAGCTGAAGGTTCAACTGCAAGAGTTGTTGGAGCAAGGGTATGTGCGCCCAAGTTCTTCGCCTTGGAGCGCGCCTGTCCTCTTAGTTAAGAAAAAGGACGGAAGCTTGAGGCTATGTATTGATTATCGGGAGCTCAACAAGTTGTCTGAAAAGAACAAGTACCCGATCCCCCGGATCGATGATCTTTTTGATCAGTTGGTCGGGTCGATGGTGTACTCAAAGTTGGACCTCAAGTCTGGGTACTATCAACTGCGAATAAGGGAGAGTGATATCCCGAAGACAACGTTCAGTACGAGATACGGGCATTATGAGTTTACGGTCATGTCGTTTGGGCTGACTAATACGCCGTCAGTGTTCATGGATTTGATGAACAGGACCTTCAGGGAGTACTTGGACCATTTTGTGATCGTCTTCATCGACGATATTTTGGTGTACTCGCAGAGTGAGGAAGATCACTTCAAGCATCTTCATTTGGTTTTGGATACGCTAAGGAGGAATAAACTGTACGCCAAGTTCTCGAAGTGCGAGTTTTGGTTATCCTAAGTGGCATTCCTCGGTCATATAGTGAGTGGAGAAGGTATTGCAGTGGATTCGGCGAAGATTGTTGCGATACGGGAGTGGCCTGAGCTTTCTATGGTAGCGGAAGTCCGGAACTTTCTAGGGCTTGCCGGCTATTATAGGAACTTCGTAGAGAACTTCTCGTGGATAACGTTACCTCTCACTACTTTGATGAGGAAGGAGCAGAAGTTCGTTTGGATGCCGGAGTGCACGCGAGCTTTTGAGGAGTTGAAATGTCGGTTGACCACGGCGCCTGTGCTGAGTTCGTCGAGTGGGACCGAAGGGTATGAGATTTATAGTGATGCTTCGGGCAGCGGTTTGGGTTGCGTGCTACTGCAACATGGAAGTGTGATAGCTTATGGCTCGAGATAGCTGAAAGTGCACGAGAGAAACTATCTGGTCCATGACTTGGAGTTAGCGGCCGTGATTTCTTCCTTGAAGCTGTGGAGGCATTATTTGTACGGTGTGAAGATTGATATCTACACCGATCACAAGAGCCTGAAGTATTTGATTGATCAGAAAGATCTGAATATGCGGTAGCATAGATGGATGGAGTTCGTGGGGGACTATACATTTAAGATCCACTACGTGCCTGGTAAGCGTAATGCAGTTGCGGACGCGTTGAGTCGCCGAGCCCCAGCTCAAGCCAATTGGCTCTCGATCCATGACGAGCGGTTGGTTTGGGAGTTGGAGGCGTTGGAGATTGTTTGCGTTGATAAGCAATCAAGTGCTGAAGCAGTACTGAATTGGACTGAAGTCCAATATGACCTAGCTGATCGGATTCGGCAGGCTTTGGATATGGATGTCCATATGAAGCAGTTCATGGTAGAGGCTCTGGGTGGGTCAAATTCCCAATTCATTGTGGAGGACGGATTGCTTTGGAAAGACGGTCGTCTTTGCGTCCCAAGCGTGGGCAGTTTGCGGGTTGATTTATTGTACGAGGCGCACCATACCAAGTACTCGATTCACCCGGGGAGCACAAAGATGTACCGCGACGTTAAGAAACTGTTTTGGTGGCCGGGTTTGAAGAAGGATGTGGCGCTCTATGTGGCGAAGTGCCAAACTTGCGCCTTGGTGAAGGCGGAGTGCCAAAAGCCGGGAGGATTTCTGAAGTCCTTGCCTATTCTGAAGTGGAAATTCGACGACATCTCTATGGATTTTGTGCACGGTTTGCCAAGGTATCAAAAGGGGAACAACGCCATTTGGGTGGTCGTAGATCGGCTAACGAAGGTGTCGCATTTCATTCCGCATAGGAAGGATGATCCGGTGGATAAGTTGGCAAAACTATATGTGGATAATATAGTACGGCTTCACGGTGTGCCCCACGGCATCGTGAGTGACCGAGATGGGTTGTTCACATCCAATGATTGGAGGCTTGTGCAGCAAATGTTGGGAACAAAATTAAAATTCAGCACAACCTTCCATCCGCAAACGGATGGGCAGAGAGAGAGAGTCAATAGAACTATGAAAGACATGCTCTGTATGTGTGTCTTGGACTTTGGAAAGCAATGGGAAGACCATCTTTATTCGGTGGAGTTTGCATACAACAACTGCTACCAGGCGAGTATTCAAATGGCACCCTTCGAGGCCCTATATGGTAGAAAATGTCGCACGCCGTTATCTTGGTTAGAAACGGGTGAGTCAAGATTGTACAAGCGCCAAGAGGTGGAAGATGCTACGTCCTTGGTTCGTACCATTCGGGAAAGGTTGCTAATCGCTCAGGACCGGCAAGCGAAGTACTATAATGCCAAGCACAAGAACGTGGAGTTCGCTGTGGGCAACTGGGCGTACTTAAAGATCAAGCCATTCAAGGGTGTCTCGCAGGTGCGGCGATTGAAAAAGCTAAGCCCGAGCTACCTTGGGCCGTTTGAGGTTCTGGAGCGGGTTGGTGAAGCAGCCTATCGGTTGAAGCTTTCAGTGGAGCTTAGTGGTCTACATGATGTATTCCATATATCGGTGCTACGGAAGGCGGTGTAAGAGCCTTCGCAAGTGATCGCGGTTGATCAAGTGCCGGTGGATAGTGGGTTGACGACAAAGGTCAAGCCCGTGTGGATTGAAGACTCGGAAGTCAAGCGGCTACGCAATAAAGAGATCAGGATGGTCAAGGTCCGATGGGACAATTGCGATCGTGAGGAGCTCTCTTGGGAGCGAGAGCAGACTATGCTAGATGAATATCCGGAGTTGTTCCGCTCAGGTAAAAATTTTGGCTTTGTACTTATCTTTCTTTATGTAATATCGTGGACAAAATTCTTTTAAGAGGGGGAGAGTTATAACGCCCCGAAACTCAAAAGAGTGACGGGAGGCATTTTGGCCAAATCTGGTATTTGGCAGGCGGCGCATGGCCTGGGACACGGGCGTGTCTGGCTCGAGTCGACGATTTGGCCGCGATGTCGACGAAATTTGGAGTCGACGATCGTCGAGCAGCGGACAAGGCCCGAGACACGGGCGTGTCTCAGGGCATGTAGAGCCCGTGTCGACGATCGGCACGGGAGTCGACATTTTCGCTTAACGATGTGTCGAGACAAGGCACACGGCCTAGGACATGGGCGTGTCCAAGGCCGTGTCGTGTGGTCGACGAACATCGCTCGACAAAGTGTCGAGACTGTGAACACGACCTGAAGCCCAGGCGTGTTCGGGTTTGACACGGGCGTGTCACATTGGACACGGGCGAGTCCCAGACCCATGTGAGTCTCGGGTTATTTTCGGGGTTGTGTCGATGGGGCACACGGCCGACCACACAGCCGTGTCAGTTGGAACACGGGCGTGTGAGGTAGAACACGGGCGTGTCAGATGCCCGTGTGTTTTTCGAGATGCGTCGATTTTGACGTCGAATATGGGACACGGCCCTGGACACGGGCGTGTCGCAGGACGTGTTCGGCCCAGGTTTTACTTTTCAGCTACGAATCGCAGCCATTCGTTTCCTTATTTTGGGATCCGACGGTTGGGGGTTGTTCCTACTGGGATATACCCGGGATTGGGCCTTTGAAATCCTCATTTCACTTGAGTGGTTCTCTTTCTAAAGTATAGTGAGTGAGGAGAGCAAAGGAGGAAGAAGAAGCTTATATCCGGTCTTTGGAGGATCTTCGAAGCTCCAAATTGCGAACCGACTTCGGATCTACGGAGGCAAAGAGAGTGCGGTGCTTTTCATCCACTTACATTTTCATGGCACTAAGGAAGAACGCTAGGGTAATGATTATCTTCTTGAGCATGTTAAGCTCTCCTTCTTTTGCATATGAAGCCCGCTCTCGCGAGTTTGCGGTGAGTTTGAGGCGTTCCTTCGGGTAGACATGAATAGTCCCCATTGTGTAGAGTCCGTAAACGAGAACGGACATAGGCATGATGTGTGAAGCCTATCCGGACATGTTGGTCTGGATCGGTGATGTTGCATTGCATAAATGCCGGAGAAGACTCTGTGCGATTGTTTGTTTTTCGGGTTTTCTACGTGGTAGATTGCAACAGGGAGCCTTGGGGATTAACCCTAAGGTGCACCCGAAAAATTGGGAGGATGCGTGATCTTGCCAACTTGGTGGCCTGGGAGACAACTTGAACATAACCGGGTTATGTGAAGTGTGATGGAAACGGGACTCGGGAGAAGTTTGACCCGCGCATATGGCTTAAATTATCGTTGCGATGTGAGCACGGGTTAGATGGAACCGTACCCGTTCTATGTCGTTCGGTTAGAGTTGTTGGCATAGATGAGGGTCTTCGGCGGTCTATGGCTTAAATTGACGTGACCCATGCTGGGAAGACAAATTGCTCATATGTTTGGCCGTCGAAGTGGCGGTGGTGATTCCGGAATGTCTATGGCTTAAATTGACGTGACATTGGCCGGTTCACCGAGAATGTGCCCTGAGTGCACGGGCTGTGTAGCCGTGCGATCCAACGCCTGTAATGCAATGTATATTTATATACTGCTTGGTTTTGCTAATAAGTGCAGGGAAGGAGCATTGCCACCCTGAATTGGGGGCGGGATCGTTATAATTTGGTCATCATTGCTGACCGTTGATTTTGTTAGCCACTGTGCGGTGGTTTGTTATTTGCAGGTACTGCTGGACCAAGCGGTCAATAGCGGGCTAAAGCCCAAATTGCGAAGCCGGCCCTTGAAGGCCTAATTGGAGTGTTTACTTGCTTTTATTTATGTATGACCGGCCTGCGTGTCGTGGTTTGTAAAACATGTAATTTGAAGTAAACTATTTGTAAGGCCTTAAGGCCAGTACTTGTGTATGTACTACATTCCTATTTGGTGTATTATTGGACATTCATGCTTGGTGCTGGGTTATTTTAATTGCAACTTATAAAACTGCTTCTGCTAGAATGCTCTGTGTAGGTCGTTGGATTGGTTGGATGGTTTCCATTGAGTAACCACCCGGTCTGTCTGTGGTATATGGCGTCGGGCCCCGGTCGGACCTACTGCTATATGCTATGCGACGGATAGGGGGTGTTACACACTGTGTCTGAAGTCACATTCAAGTGCACTATGCTAGTAGCCACTTGTGGTTCTGCTATCTCCCACTCAATTCCTGCACTCGAGCTATCAGGAATCTCATTGGGGTGTGGAGTAGGAATCCTATCCTCATGAGTTTGTTCTATCTCTTCCACAAGGAACACTTGGGCTCCCCTGGCCTCAAGATCCTTCTATCCCTCCTAGAAAATATGGATGAGTCTATTTTCTTCAAATGATGGATAGGCACACCCATGGACAAATAAAACTTATCCCGGTACATCTAATTCAGGAATAGACTAAGAATATGTCCAAAGTTTGGTGTGTGAAGACCATCTTTATCTTCTCAAACAACAAAGCACCCCAGTCCAATTTCTTTCTGCAGATAATTGTTACTAGGGTCTTGAACATCTCAGTGGAAAGATAGTTGTGTGACCCGGTCTTGCACAAGAGCACTTTTCCCATGATATTTGAGAGAATCTTTCCTTCTTCATTCATTTCTTTCTGCTTCACAGCTTTGGTTCCTTGGGGCAGTCCACAGAACAATAATGCTCTAGTAAAATCATCCTAGTCAAGGCAGTTGGCTTCTTCACAGGCTAGAAGCCGCAAGTATCTTGTGAGGAGAGAAGCTTTCACCTTATTGTGGTCAGTTTAACTTCGCTTTTGATGTCTGTGTCCTCACGTCCCAGCTTGGCGTTATGAAAGAATTCGAGGACTTCCTTATCCAGAACCTTGCAAGGATGTTCTAGGACAAAGGATAGTCTGACTGTCTCCAACATGAGGATAATGTTCCTGAACTCACCTAGGGCTGAGGCAAAGCCTGTTCAGACCAATTCTCCACCTCACAATAAACCAGTAGTGCTTCGAGGAGCCATGAAATTCAGAGAATGAACTGGGAATCGCTGTACTGTACTATTGATTGAAACAAATCACTATCACTATCTCTGTTAGAGCTACTGTAACATAATGTTAGGATTTCAAGCCATCGGGATTAGCTGGAAGGACTTTGCTGGAACCGTCGCGGTAGCTGAAGAAATCTGAGGAATCTAGGAAAATAAGTCGCTAGAACCTTAGATCAAGCCTTATACTGTCTCTTACCTATGCGATGATGATTGAGAGTGAATCCACTGGAGGAAGAAGACAAGTACTATTGTGGGATCCGAACAGTCAAGAGAGACTTTGTAGAGATTCAGGTAGCTTTCGGAGAGTCAAATTTCGTGGCTTCCCCCCTTACCCATATATATATATATATATATATATATATATATATATATATATATATATATATATATATATATATATATATATATATATATATATATATATATATATATATATATATATATATATCTTTATTATATAAAACAATATAGTTATTTGGAGACACACCATAGATGAAACAAGAGCCATTGGATCATGAGAGAGATCATGAGATGGGGGGAGAGAGTTGGGAGAGAGAGGAGGGAGAGAGAGAAAGAGAGAGAGATGGAGGAGAGAGAGGGAGTGAAAGGGAGAGAGATGGCGGAAGGGAGAGGAGAAAAGGGGCAGAGAGAGGGAGAGAGAAAGGGAGGGAGATGAGGAAGGGAGAGAAAGAAGAGGGAGAGAAAAATTGCGTGAAATTAATATTTTATGACAAAATGTAATTTTTTTATAAAATAAAAATTATAATATTGATTTATATTTTTTACGGTCATTTTGAGTACTCATATGTATATATTGCGGGCACTGCCCGTCTTGATGTGGGTGCATCCCGCTTTGATGCGGGCGCAACCCCGCAACGATGCATCGTGCATGGAAGAAGCCCATTCAGAGGCAGGTGAAGCCCGTCTGGATACGGCCGAAGGTCGCCCGAGAGAATTGAGCACGGGCGTAGCCCGTGCGAAGATGCTCGTGTATATATATATATATATATATATATATATATATATATATATATATATATATATATATATATATATATATATATATATATATATATATATATTATATATATATAATTTTCTATTTTGAACATTGACAAGGAAAGCGCGTACCTGACATTCGACGACTTTTTTGATCCGATATATAACGATATAAAATTTTGTCCTAAGTGAAATTCAGCTAGTTTCGCCGGAACCGAGTCAGATTCGACAAGTATCCAATGATATCCGATGAATCAGTGAGTGTGTTGTCCGATATTCGACGAATTTTGCCTTGGGATATTTTTCAACCTTGATGCCTTTCCCAAGAACTTCCTGTCTTCTTGGCCCTCTTCATGAATCCTTGTTTAGCATACCTTGTTCCGTTTTGAAAAACGAGAACTTGGCCTTGTCCAATGACTTTGTGGAAATGTCTGCGACCTATTTATCCGTCGGTACATAGTTGAGGGATATGCCCTTATCCTACACATGCTCCCGGATGAAGTGATATCGCACCTCGATGTGTTTTGTCCGACTATGAGAGACTGAATAATTCGTGATCGCTATTGCACTGGATAAACTTCAAGTTATAGTCTTCAAGTTCATTTCAGATCCATAGAAGTTGTGTGTAATAGCTACCCGCAAAGATATACTCCGACTCGGCCGTAGAAGTTGCCACACAATTCTGCTTCTTACTGCTCCATGAAATAAGCCGTCTTCCGAGGAATTAGAACATCCCGGAAGTGTTTTTCCTGTCATCCCTGCTTCTTGCAAAATTGGCATCTGAAAAATAAATTAGCTCGACATCATTATTTCTCAGGTACCATAATCCAAGATTGGGTGTGCCCTTCAGGTATCTTAAAATTCGCTTTGCAGCGACATAATGAGATTTCTTTGAGTTCATCTGAAATCTAGTGCAGACGCATGTTAAAAATATTATATCTGGTCTACTGGCAGTGAGGTAGAGCAAGGATCCAATTATGCTTCTGTACTTGATTTCATCAAAAGGTTTCCCTTTCTCGTCCTTATCCAGAGATATAGTTGAACCCATTGGAGTCCTCATAGAGGTTGCGTTCTCCATTCTGAATTTCTTAAGAAGCTCCTTGGTGAACTTCGTATGAGAGATAAGAATTTAATCTTCAGATTGTTTGACCTGAAGTCCTAAGAAATACTTCAACTCTCCCATACTTCTCATTTCAAACTTCCCTTGGATAAGTTTGGAAAACTTCTTGCAAAGATTGTGTTCTGTATAGCCAAAAATGATATCATTGACATAGATTTGCACTAGCAGAATCTTGCCTTTTACTTCCCTAAGAAATAATATCTTGTCTATCTTTCCTCTTGTGAACTTGTTCTCAAGAAGAAAGCTATATAGTATCTCATAGCAAACTCTAGGAGCTTGCTTTAAGTCGTATAGAGCTTTATTTAAAAAAATAAACATATTCAGGGTGAGCTGAGTTTACAAAACCTGGGGGTTGCGGTAGGCATACTTTCTCTTTCAGATTCCTGTTTAGGAATGTTGACTTCACGTCCATTTGGTAGACAGTGAAGTCTTTGAGGGCAGCATATGCAAGAAACAACCTCATCGCCTCGAGCTTGGCCAATTGAGCAGAGGTCTTGTCGAAGTCAACCCTTCTTCTTGTCTGTATCCTTGAGCTACAAGTCTGGCTTTATTCTTAATAATGACTCCATTTTTGTCCAGCTTGTTTCTGAAGATCCACTTGGTGCCAATCACATTCTGTACCTTGGGCCTGGGTACTAGCTCCCAGACTTTACAACGTTCAAACTGATTGAGCTCCTCTTGCATTGCCAAAATCCAAGAAGCATCCTTGTTTGCCTCCTCAAATTTCTTTGGCTCAACCTGAGACAGAAAAGTAAGATGCAATAACTCATTAGTTTTACCTCTTCTGGTTCTAACAATGTTGCCTAACTCTCCAATTATTTGAACAACTGGGTGATCTCTTAGATGTCTGAACCCTTGATTTCTTTCTCTCCCACCAGCAGGCTCTATAGTATTTAGTACATCCTTTGGAGGTTGAAGCAATTCTTCCTCTAGCAGTTCTATATCTACCAAGCCTGGATCGACGATCTTGACCGAGCTTGGAGCTTCTTTCTTGACAGCTTCATCCAAGCTTAGTTCCTTGAACCTTGTACCTGTCGTGCACCAATAACACTAGATGAGCTGCTTTGGAGTAGGCTTGTCTCATCAAATACAATATTGATTGACTCTTCTACCACAAGATTTTTCTTATTGAAAATCCAATACGCCTTACTATGACTACTATAACCTACAAAAATACCTTCAAAATATTTTTCACTAAACTTCGTGTGGTAATACTTTCCATTTTTAAGTACGAAGCATTTACTTCCAAAGATTCTAAAATAGGACATAGTCGGTTTTCTGCCCTTTAATAGCTCATATGAGGTCTTACGATAGCTTTTGTTGATAAGAGCTCTGTTTTGCATATATCAAGTTGTGTTGACTGCTTCAGCCCAGAAGTACTCTGGAAGTGAAGCGTGATTCAACATAGTTATACAAGCTTCAATTAGGGTTCTATTCCTTCTCTCCGCAACTCTATTTTGTTGTGGAGTGCACGGGGAGGAAATCTCAAGAAAAATACCTTGGCTTGCACAAAATTCAATCATGGCACCAGACTCAAATTCTGTTCTGTGGTCACTTCTGATTTTGACTACTGAGCAGTTCAATTCGTTCTGAATTTGCTGGACAAAATTTGTGAATGTGTCGAAGGTGTCTGACTTGTGTTACAGAAAGAACAGCTAAGTATAATGCGAGTATTCATCAACATTTACTAACATGTAGACCTTACCTCCTAACTTATGAATAGGCATAGGACCAAATAAGTCTATATGAAGTAAGTATAAACTTCTTAAAGAATCTTTCCCAGTGATACCCTTGAACGTAGCCATTGTCTACTTAGACATTTGGCATGCGTGATACGGACTCTCGTTAAGGCGCTTAATGTTGGGGGCATCGCCACTAAGTTATGAGAAAATAACACATTTATTGTTTTGAAATTAATATGTGTTAATCTCTTGTGTCATTGTTCACAGAGAGACGCACTATATTTTGCAAGGAAACAGACTGGTGTAGAATTGTATAAGCAAAGAAAATTTAAACAGAAAATATTTCTACTCCGAGTGTCTGCTAAGACCGTCTCCAAATTTGCAAACGACTTTATCAAACACTTGTCCTCGCAGAACTCAACGATGTAGCGTTTATCACATAGCTGACTTATGCTTATCAGATTATGGTGTAATCCTTCAACATAAGCCATGTCTATGAAATAGACTACTCTATTGGAGATCATACCATAGCCTTTTGAAGTTCCCCTGTCTGACCCTCCAAACATGACCTTTTGTTCGTCTTTGACTGGGGTATAATCAAGAAATAGGCTTTTTGTCCCGCTCATATGCCGAGAGCATCCATTGTCCAAATACATGATAGGAGTTTTGTTGGCCTATGAACATATCTGCAATCATAAATCACTTTACCTTAGGAACCCAAACGAATTTGGGTCCTTGGTTCCTGGTTAGCTTAACACCACTAGGAACATTAAATCTACGAGTGGTCGGTCTCGCATGGTTAACTCATGGAGTTACAAAGTTAGCATGGTTAAACCAGCAATCTACGCCAAAATGATCAATTTTGTCGCAGCACCAACAGTCAAACCTGTTATACCTTCTCTTGTATTCCTGCTTTAACTTTTGAACATGAGGTCTAGCAGGGGCAACATGATTGGAGGTGGATTCCTCCTGATTACATCATATACAGGTCTTCTCCATCTCCTTTGCTTTAGGTACAAAAGTTTTGGCTTTTGGTGCCCTCTTATGGTTATGTCCATGATCATAAGGACCATAACTCTTTAATCTCTTTGTAAGGTGCTTTGAAGATACTGGCACCATAGTGTCGGGGGCGGGTCCATCCCTGGTATCTCTTCTTAGGCTCAATATAAGTAGTCCTATACAAATGACCATAGGATGACTCAAGGTCAAACATGTTTTTCGGGAAGATTACCTTCCTAAATGAGGGTTGACCTAGAGGTGCCTTCCTCTTTTCTTTGGCACTGGCTTTCTTGGCAGTCTTGCCTTTTCCAACTACGTGGCCAAGACCACTACCCTTCTTTGGAGATGGGAACTCATCAATAAGAGGGAGAATAGTCTTCGGCTTGGAGTAACTCTCAACAAGTTTTCTCTTCACCAACAGCTTTTCTTTTAGCTCATCAAGATATTTATCTTTTAGACTTAATATTTCATCTGAGCTTTTCAATTCCTCTTGTAAGGAGTGAACTTCACTTTTGAGAGGAGTCAATTCTACAATTTCCTCCCTCAGTCTTGATTCCACTACCTTGAGATAGGCAATCTCTTTTGCTTGCTTTTTAAATACCTTTCGGCATTTGTCAAAAGCCTTCAAAAGGTTCTCATGCTGAACCATTAACTCATACTCGTCCTCTTCAGAAGAATAGCCTTCATGACCATTAGTAGACTTTTCAAATTCTGAGAGTATCGTGTGCGAGTTTACCTTCTCGCGATACTCGGAGTCACCAACTTCCTCGTCTGATTGAGCCATAAGCCAGAAGTAGGCTTCGTTATTCTCTAAGATCGACTCACTTGAGTCACTATCGCTGAGAGTCTTGGACTTCTTGGCAACGAAGCTCTTTTCTTCTTTTATTTTTCCATCTAAGGATCTTTTCTCCCCTTTCTTGGATCCCACCTTCTTCTTGTATGGGCATTCAGTAATCATGTGACCTGTCTTGTTGCAGTAGTAGCACATAACGTCAGAGGAAGAGTGTTCGTTCCGTTTAGAACTATACCTATCTTCTCGGTTATTGCTTTTTTGGAGCAATCACCATCACGATGAGATTTTTTGAAATCACATGAGGATGACTGATTCTCTATCTTTCTCCTTATCTGAGCATTTCTTGAACTACTTACTTATTAGAGAGAACTCTCCATCTAATAGCTCAGAGCCAGATGTGCTAGGCTCGGAGTCTACTGGGGTGTCAGGAGCACGAGTCCTTACAGGTGAAACAACTTTGGACTTTCTTGACCCTTCTGTCTTTAGGGCCACAGACTTCTCTTTGTTGGAAGTTCGGCTGCTTTGCTGCTCCTTCTTTCTGGTGTTCATTTGTAGTTCATAGTAGAGTAATTTCCCAAAGAGGTTCTGAGGGTTAATTTCAGGCAGTTTTCCAAATTCTCTAATAGCTACGACTTTGGTGTCCCAATCCTTAGTCAGGGATCTCAGAAATTTGTCATTGAGCTCGCCATTAGTGAAATTACGACCATAGTTCCTGAGGCCATTTACAATCTTAAAGAATTTCTCGAAGCTGTCAACAATACTATCACTTGATCCTTGCTTGAATGCTTCGTATTCCTGATTCAACAACGATCTGTGGTCATATCTGACTTCTTTTATCCCTTCCATCAGCACAACTAGGTAGTCCCATATTTCTTTGGCAGATTTGCAGTGGAATAGATTCTAAAGCATTGAGTCGTCCACTGCACTTGCGATGATGTTCTTTGCCTTCTTATCAAGAGAGACTAAGGTAATTTCATCCTTAGTCAAGTCAATCATCTTCTTGGGGATCATGACTGCAGGATTCAGAGCCGATGGTTGAAATGGTATGTGGGGTCCCTCGTCCATAATCTGGAATATTCTGGGATCAGGATATTCCATGAAGAACCTTACACATTCTTTACACATGGGAAAGTTTTCTTTTGTGCATACTGGTAGCTTCATAGAAGACATGTCTTTTCTTCTCTCCATGGTTACTTGATAGAATCTCTTGACGTTAGAATAGAGATCTTGTTCAAGGTGTTAAACTTATATCGAACAAAATGCCCCTCTGATACCAATTGAAAGTGTCTAGAGTCTACCTAAATCACCTAGAGGGGGTGAATAGGTGATGTTTGTGTCTTTTTGCAGAATAAAAAATACTTACAAAATAAACACACAAACACCAAGATTTATAGTGGTTCCCTGAGTTGGGTACATCCACTTTCCTGCCTCGCCTATCTACCACGAAGGGCTAGATTTGTCTACTTCACCAAACTCAGATTTCCATAATCTTACACCTCAGAGTCATAACTCCTACAACTGGGAGACGACGCTCCTACCACTTTATCCACAACTGGATCTACGACTCGATCCACAAACAGATCTACCACTCGATCCACAAACGGATCTACCACTTGATCCACAAACGGATCTACCACTCGGAAAAAAAATCTCCTACAAAAGTAAATGAATATTACACAATAATTTTACACCCAACTTAGACAAGAATTGAAATCTTCAATCTGTCATTCTTTGAGAACAGTAGATCTTGAAATCAGTTGGAGAACACAGAATATGAAAACTTGGAAGATCTTGAATCTTCGAAAGACTCGATCTGGAGGAGTATAGATTTGTAGAGATAGTAGCAATCCAGATGCATATGTGGAAGAAGACGGATCGAGCACTGCACATCAGCGGCCGATCGGAAGAATCGTGAAAGCACTGTAGTCGAGCAACAGATAGATTTGCTGAAATTGGAATGTTTTCTCGGTTTGAATTTGAGAGCAAGAGCACGAGTAGATGGAAAGTAAATTTCCCCTATGTATTTATAGAGATCTCCTTGCCAATGGTATCAAGAAACTTTCCAAAAATGAAACCTAGAAAGCACTGTGCATGGCTGACCGAACCCGAACCAGATTTTTGAAAGAGTCGAAAAAATGACCTTAGTAAAATTCGTCAAGTATCGCCGAGTATCACTAGTATACTCGCCGAATGGTTCTTGATATACGACGAATGAGTCTTAGAAAAATCAGGCTCAGGCTGGCAAATCACTAATGCAAAGGCGGACACAATACTCGATGAATTTGACGAGTATCAATTGGTATACTCAATGAATCCGTGGAGTATCGGCTAGCTCACTCAACGCACTCGATGCCTGGCCAAGTGATATACGACGAATGAGACTTAGATAAATCCAGAGAAATAGCTTCGAATGGACTCGACGAATTCGGCGTGTATGGTCTAGAATATTCGATGAATTCGGCGAGTAATGTTAGATACATTCGACGAATTCGACGAGTATACACGATGATACTTGACGAATTTCCCCCAAGTTCACATGATGAATTCGACGAGTGTTGGAATGGATATACGACGAATTCGATGAGTATCAACGAGTATACTCAACGAATTCGACGAGTAATACTAACCATACTTGATGAATTTTACTTGGGTAAATTCCTATCTTTCTAATTTCAAGCCTTTGTTCTTCCTTGATCCTTCTCCTATACTTGGGATAGAAGTATACCCCAAGTTATAGATTACATGTGAGTCAACAAATTGGCCTAACAATGAGGGATTACATTATATAGTCTAGTGTTTACTGACCCACTGTAACCTGACATTGGTGTGTACTTAGCAATGTAAACCTGCAAGTATATAAATAAAATAGCATCATCAAATACAGTCTCAATTCATCTTAACTTAACTGGATGATTCTTCAAATCTGGGGTTATTGTCAATACAATACCCAACATACATCGACACGCATGCCGGCCACATATTAATGATAAAGTAAATGATTAATTCACTTTGTACTTTAAGGGTCAGCTTAGTAGATATGGGCTCCAGTCTGTTATTTCCCGTTTGGCTCCGCTGCATCTGCAAGAGACATTCCACCGCAACGGTGGGAAACATAGCAATGGTCGGCATTAGCTGACCAAATTATAATGACCCCACCCCTTACCCGGGGTGGCGGTGTACCTTCCCTACATGCATTAGTATAATCAAGTGTTGGCAATCGCACTGTGCAAATTAAGCACCATTCGCCACAGATGTTGGCACGACCATCCAATGCCCCGTGCTCTCAGGGCACATTCTCGATCCACAGGACCTCAAGGGTCACAACTCCATTCTTTGCGAGTGTTTGAGCTTTTAGTCTTAAAGGGTCAAAGCTAAAGACAATGCCCATATGGCTACGACCAAGTCATGTGATTTAAACTTTGACTCACTCCAGGTCGAACGATATTGGGTTGGGTATAGTTCAGCTATTTCCCATGCTCAAATCGTCAGGAGTACCACTATGCGGGTCAACATCCCCTTTCTCATTTTCATATGATCCATAACCCCGTTAGAATCCTAGGCTAGCACTCACGGCCGCCTAAGCTGGGCCACACAGGCTCTCAACTCTATATACTGGCCCCCAGGTCTTCACGAGATAGGCCTCACAAAAAGATGGCCCCCAGGTCTCCACAAGACAGGCCTCAGCAAATGGCCACAAGGTTTCTAAGAAACAGGCCTAAACAAGCAATACAACGTTCACTGGGAGCTATCATCGGCTGTAGTGGTACCGCCGCGTCGTAGGGGACAGACTATCGATTCTTCCCCCAAATCGGGTGTTTTCCTAGAGTCGAACTCCAATGCTCTCAATGTAGCCATCTGCACACCCCGCGACTCCGAAATCTACGTGATTAACACGGAGTCTTCTCTGGCATACAAAGCATACAAACATCACCAATCCAGACCAACCTGTCTAGATGGGCTTCACATAGAATGCTTATTTCGTACTTTGATTTCGGATCTAAATGCAAAACTAATGGGATACATGGATCTACCCGTCGGAGAACCACTTCCACATGTTCGTGGAATGTCTGCCCTCAAATGCCAAAATGGACTTCACATGTCCAAGGAGAAGGATTGTTACCCTAGAAGTCCGTTTTGGCACCATTGAAGAGATTCTAGCTTGATGAAAATGACCATTTCGACTTTACCTTCGTAGATCCAAACTCACCTTGCGAATCCGAGCTCTGAAACTCAAATGGCTGCGTGATCTTCCCTCTTCGGCGCTACTTCTCCTCCTCCAAACGTCAATCCCAAGTTTCTCAAATTCCAGAAGAAATGAAGAGAAAACGGCCAAACCAGCACTATAAACCGAGCTACCGTCGCGCGGTAACACTAATCAACGCTTCGATTCGCATGCCACCGCCCAGGCCCTCCAACCACAAACCAATACGTGGCCACGCCGTTGCAGCTTCGCTATCGCTGCTTGATAGGATGCTAACACCTCGTGGTAGCTAGCGGCGGTTATGACACGACCTATCTTGCTACTGCCACACATTAGTTACTACCATCATGCGGTGGCAACCCGAGATCTTCGACAAATAAATTTCCTAGCTACCGCCTACAGTATCCCGACCACCGAGCGATAACTTCCCGAGAGCTCGACCAATTTATTTGGCTAATGCCGCACGATAACAGCCTACCGCTGCACGATAAACTATGCGTTGAGTCAACCCGCCTCACTTGACGCTCTCAATGCCTGGCGCTACCGCCACGAGGTAGCATTAACGTTACGTGGTACCTTCTTTTTCCTACCTACAGAAACTTGAGGCATTACAAATATCCCCCACATAAAGAACTTCGTCCCAAAATTAGATATTGATGTGTTCATTTCCCACAATGTTCACAAGATTGGATTTGAAGAGGTATCTCCATCAACACTAAGAGCATAGTTGTATTTGATGTTGTTTAAGCTCATCATGTGCAAGATGTTCCATGGAACAAGTCTAGATAGGTTGTCTAAGTGATGTGACAACTGGTCACAAAGTGAAGAAGCTGGAAAGACGGGTTGTCTAAGTGATGTGACAAGTGCTCACAAAGTAAAGATGCTGGAAAGGCTGGTTGGCTAAGTGATGTGACAAGTGGTCACAAAGTGAAGATGCTAGAAAGGCAGGAAGTAGCCTAAGTGGCCAGGTCAGGTAAACTCTTACCTATATTATGGGCTGACAAAAATCTGTCTAAGTCCACAAGCGTTGAGTGATGAAGACACACTCAGCGCCATACAACAAAAGGCTGTTAATAGAACTCAGTTCAAAAATTCGTCAAACTGAGTTCAGAGTTCGTCGAGCTGAGCTCACATTTCGTCGAGCTAAGTTCAGAGTTTGATACTCTAAGTTCGTCGAACTCATTTCAGAAAATTCATCGAACTGAGTTCAGAGTTCGTCGAGCTGATCTCGCGATTCGTCGAACTCAGTTCAGTTAGACAAAGTAAGTTCAGAATTTGGGCTAAGGCAAAAAGCGTTGAGTGATGAAGACACACTCAACGCTCTCAATTCCGGAGAAGCTGAAAGCTTTTTCTAAGGGAATAGCGTTGAGACAGCTGAGAAGCTCAAGGCAAAAGCGCTGAGAGAAATGATGGTCTCGGCAAAACCGCTGAGACAGGAGTTGGTCTCAGCAAAACTGCTAAGATAGGAGGTGGTCTCAGCAAAACTGCTGAGATAGGAGTTGGTCTCAACAAAACCGCTGAGACAGGAGTTGGTCACAGCAAAACTGCTGAGACAGGAGTTGGTCTCAGTAAAACCACGGAGACAAGAGTTGGTCTCAGCATAACCGCTGAGACAAGTGTTTGTCTCAGCTGATAAGAAGAAAGCGTTGAGATAAGATACGCAGTAAGATGGTTAAGGCAAAAAATGTTGAGTGGAGGTTGCTCACTCAACACTGTCGATGCCAAGTGAAGACAGAATCTTGTCTAAGGAGTTTGGCATTAAGTGATGCTCACACACTCAACGCCAAGCAACAGATAGATGATAAAGCAAGTTGGTGTTGAGTGCAGCTGAATCACTCAACGTCTAGTAACAGATTTATATTCTAAGTAGTTTGGCGTTGATTGAAGGTTACTCACTCAACGCCATGAGACCTAAAATATGTCTAAGTGTTTTGGCATTGAGTGATGCTTACTCACTCCACGCCTATACTAATGGTGTTTGATTTTTGGCCAAGTCCACAGCTGATGAAGTAATCAAATCAACAAGTCAACATAATTCAAATTAGTGGCGGGATGGCTACAATACGCGACAAATGTTGCCGCAGACCTACTGTACGGCAGTTGGCGTTAAAGCAAGTTGTTGCAAGTCATTAATTATGTGGGGCCCACTGCTCAAGATTCGTTGGGTCAAAAATCAATAAAAGAAAAGAGGCCTACAGAGGAAAAGAAGACTTCAAGGAAAAATAAATCAAGTTAGTTCTTCTTCTCCGCCATTGTTGTGGAGCTGAAGAATAGGAAGCTCAAGTCTACAAGACTAAGAGCAAGTTAGCTGTTGGATCAAGACCTTCAACAAAAAGATCGCTAGTGCCATTCTCACTTGCACCAACAAGCTTGTTAAAGAATATTGTCTCTGAGGGAAAAGGTAGCAGCCAAGGGCCAACCCTTGCTGCAGGTTCATCATAGTTCCAGCAACACAAGCACCTAAAGATCTTTATCTGGAAGCTGTGAAGAGAAGAAAGCTTGAAGAAGCTGAAGGAAGACTAAGGGGACTATTCTTTGGGAGTAAAAGCTAGGGTTGAATCACCTCAGCCCAGGAAAGGATCAAGAGGCAGAGCTATTCCAGTCTACAAAGTTGAGCTATGATCTTCTCAGCTCAGGTAGCAGCAGTTAGCTGCAACAACTTCACTGAACAGAAGGAAAATCACTGGTGTCGTGAAGAAGCAATTAGGGTTGAGCTTTTGTCTCAGTTTAGTAAGTGGCATAACATTGCTCTGCAAGTAACTTCCAGCACAAGTAATTACTTGTTGTTGTGGAAGTAGTTAGGACTAAGTATATCTTAGTTCAGTGAAGTTAGACTCAGGAAATAAATTCCTACAGTCATTGTTGGGCTGAGTCTATCTCAGTCAAGAAGCTTGACATAGAGAAATATCTCTTGTGTCAAGAATATCCATCAACGCACCTTCATCCTGTAGGATTCAGTTTACCTTAATCTGAGTTATAGGCGACAAGTTTGCCACTGAGCTGTAGGTGCCCTGTTGGGGTACTGAGGTAGGATCCAAGTGTGGATCTGAGCTGTAGGGCTTAATTACCTGAGGTATGAGAGTGTTGCTCTCTGAGTGTAGGGCCTTTGTGCCTATGTTAGGTGATAAGTTTATGACTGAGCTGTAGGTTCCTGGAGGGGCACTGAGGTAGGTACCTAGAGGGGCACTGAGGTAGGTACCTAGAAGGGTACTGAGTTATAGGAGTGTTGTAGCACTCTAAGAGTAGGGCCTTGTGCCTGAAGTTGTAGGGCTGAAAAGCCTTAGCTGTAGGTCTTAGAGATAAGGCTGAGTTAAGTGGCTTGCGGGTCACTGAGTGTAGGAGCACTGCAGAGCTCTCAGGTAGGATCCTTTATCCTGAGTGTAGGGCTTAACCGCTTGAGGTAGGTGGTCTGCTAACAACTGAGTGAAGGATTTTATGGCTGGGAAGTGAGTCTTGGAGGAGACTTGGAGATCCTGCGGGATCTTTGGTGTAAGCTCTGAGGAGTAGTTTAGAGGAGTTTGTGCTTATTCCAACAAGTTAGTTGGATAGGTGGGAGGGAAAGTGGATGTACCCAATTGGGGAACCACTATAAATCACTGTGTGCTTTTTTGTGGTTATTTTTCTTTTCTTATTTATAGGTGTTAAGGAAAGCTCTAGATCACCCTAAGCTGAAAGATAAAAGAAAACATCAAGATTTTATAAAGAAAGCAAAAGATAGTCTCAAAGAGACCAATAAACTATTCACCCCCTCCCTCTAGGTGATTTAGCTATCCTTGAAACATAGACATTCAAGTGGAATCAGAGGGAGGTTACTCAAAAAGGGCCTAACAGTCTGAGTAGACCTCAAAGGATAAATAAAAGGTTAACATTGGTGGGTTCAAAAGAGAACCATAAGGAGTGGAGCTCAATGGAGCTTTAGGTCTGCAGCAAGGAGAACTTTGGGATATGGACAAAAAGGATCAGGCAGATCATGGAAGCCAGTGATCCTAGAGTCTTGGCTTCAGTTCAAGAAGGACCCTTCATTCCCATGAGGGTCTTTATATCAGATGCAAGCATCCAAACCCCAAGGAGTTATGCAGAGATGTTTGAAGATGAAATCAACCTGGCATCTATGGACAAGATGGCACAACCCATCATGGTAAGTGCCATAGATGACTCCACCTTCCAGATGCTTGTCCACTGCAAGACAGCCAAAGAGATGTGGGATTCTCTCACTTGCTACATGGAAGGGATGGAGGAAGTCAATCTTTCTGATAGTGGTTCAGAGTCTGAAGTAGAAGAATCCTTCATTGGGCTAGTTACTGCTACTGCTAAAGATGAAGCTGTTGCAGCAGGAGAAGTCAATCCCCCAGATGCTAGAATGGAGATCAGGGCCCCTCTATCACAATCAGAAAGTAATTCAGAGGTGGATGATGAAGAAGAAGATGACTGCAATTATTATGGGATAATTTCCATGATAGAAGAATAAGAATTCTGCCAGGATCAGCCTAGTCTAGATCAAGTACAATATCTGTACAGTTCTTCTTATTGCTCAAGTCATGTGACCAGTCCAGATTCTGATGCATCTTCATCCAGGGATGAAGATGACTCTGAATCTAAGGTAGATGTCAATCAATTGATTGACAAGTATGGTAAAATTTGGATGCTTTAAGAAGAAGCAAGAAGGGTGCCAAGATGTAGGCTAAGGAGATTATCTCTCTTCAGCTAGTTGCTGCACAACAGTCTGAGACAACATCCTTACTGGATTAGAAAGTGAGGGAACTCAGCCAACTGAAGGCCAACTCAATCATCCAAATTGAGACCATAAGGCAGATGGATAAGATCATTTTGAATCTTGAAGAGAAACTCCTAAAGGAGAGAAGGGCTGTGGCTGAATTCAGCAAGCCTAAAGTTGTGTTGCCCTTGATAGAGTCCTTCTCCTCTCAAAAGCGTAAGGAGTTGGTAGTCAAGGGAAGCATAAGAGTTGATCTTTTCAAAGGGAAAGGAAAAGCACATGTAGTGCATCAGTTAACCTTTCACAAGGTAATCCTCCCTTCTCACATGTATGACCAAGGCTGCATGCATGGTCACTGGGAAAATGGGAATTCTTCCTGTAAGAATACAAGAGTATCTTCCAATGGAAGAAGAAAGAGTGGGGGAATGAGTGCCTTTAAGGCTTCCCATGAAAAAATACAAATGGCTCATGCTGGACCATTTATATTTGGTGCCTCGGCCCCAACTCACAAGGGAATGTCAGTGGCTTTCACTCAAGCCCATCTAACAAGGACTCAGACCAAGGGTCAGTCTACCAGTATGCCTAACTTGGCTTGTTCTAATGATAAAATAGCTTGTCTTCTGCAAAGAAGACAACTGCGAATACCATTCAGGGCAATCAAAGAAAGCATGTTGGAAGAATGACCTTCAGTCAGATCCTTGTTGAAAGGAACCTGAAGAAAGTTGTTGCACATCTTCCTTCTGTTCAGTCAGTAGTTGACCACACTGCAAGGCCTGCTCAAAAAATAAGATATAATATCCATGAGTGTTGGTGATGTGGAAAGGTGGGGCATTTTGCTCTAGATTTCTGGCACAATCCTTCTGTGTCTAGAGCAAGAGTTATCCTACCTTTCAGAAATTCTGCAAGTAGGTAAGTCATTTTTCAGGCTAATGGGAACCTAGGACCCAATACTTATTGGGGTCCTAAGGTAAGATAATTCTGTTTTGCAGGTTAGTCTTAGTGCTCATGCCCCATGTGGCACTTGGACAGAAGATATGCCAGAACTTGGGCTGGAACAAGAAAGTCATCTTATGGTTTATACCCCAGTGAGGGAAGGACCTAAGATCAACAGTTGGTGATGGATATTGCCCATCTAGGATATTCCTCTTATTGCCCAAGAGGAAGAGAATATTGAGTGAAATATTGAAGAAGGACAAGTGCAAACTCATGGTTGAAGGCCAGCTGGATCCAGCCAGCAGGAATGTCTGATTGGACAAAGTCTTGGTGCCACACCAGCAAATCTGGGAAGGAGAACCTAATACTCAGATGGAAAGTTTTCCAAGGGGTATCAAAGCACAAGTAGCTCCTCGGTGAGCAGCAAGAAAGAGGCACACTGCTCAGCTGATAAAACTCACTTCACAGATGTGACAAACTGTCAAGTGGTATCATCAGCTGATATGATGACTGACAATCATAAGGAGAGGATCTGTGCAAATGCTAATGGGAAGCATGTTCAGTCAAGGTTACTTGACAAGCTTGAATCTTACCCAAAGTTCCCCAAAATATAATAAATCAGCATTACTACTGAGGATCAGCTTGCCCCCATGGACATTGTAGAAGCTGAGAGGGAAACTACCCAAGTGATGGCTACTACTGGAAGAAGAAATGCCAATCAGTTTACTAGAACAGCTGGATTGTTCCAGCTATTGTTGACACAAGTCGGCTCATTCCTATTGGAATAGTAGTGTAAAGAAGGACTTGGTATCAGAATAAAAGGATGATTCATGGGAAGATCACTCAAGGCTCAAGTGATCTTAAAGTTCAGCAGCTGCAGGAGAACACTTAGGCTCATGAGAAGAGAAAGCTGACAGTTGCACCAATGGTATTAGTTGCAATTAGCTAGGCGGAGAAAAGAATCAAAACAGTCCAGCTCTTTCATGTCTATTCAGAAACCAAGAAGGGATTGATCAAGTGTGGTACTCATTGGGATGAACACTCTTGTGCTGCTAATCTGAAACCTGAAGCCTAAGGCAAGTCTGTTACTAAAGACTTTCAAGTGGTATCTGAAAGAAGATCTGGCTCAGTAAAAAGGGACTGTGCAAGGTGCAAAGGAATTATTGTGCACAGTAGCTGTAAATCCAGTATCAGCTCCATGGAAGATTAGTTTTGATGTAATATCAAGACTATAAAGATCATCAAGTTGTATCCAATACTGGCGTAGACTAGAATGTCAACTAGAAATCTGATAAAGGATGCCTCAGTTGAGGGGGAGCAAGCAACTGATGCAGTAGATCAGCTGTCAATATAGCTGATTAGTTTGTCTTAAGGACAATGCACATACCAAGCGGGAGAATATGAGAAGAGAGACAGCCAGCAGCCAGCTCAAGTTCTAGTGGATCCATAGCTCACTCAAGTAGAACTATGTTAGCATCTAGTTAAAATGTTGTAGTGTTGTATTGTATTATTGTATCAACACAGAAGGTACGGCTCCTAATCTTGCAGACTGATCACTAGAATGATTTTCTTAGTAGTATTAATATAGGATTTTGTCTATGGTCATGAGATAATCTCTCCCATGATATTTTCTACTCAATCAATAGATATACCTTTTGAAGAATACAAAAAGGGGGAGATATGTGTGGCAATACATAAGGGGCAATGCTTCTAGTGGTGCTCCACTTAAGTATTAAGTGGTATAAATCAGAGTTCATATTACTTGAGCAATTGCTCAAGTAGTATGTGGGTGCATTGACTTAACTTATTAAGTCAATACAATTAATTTAAGCACACTGTATTAATATAGCATAAGCTTGTAGTTGTAGCAGATTATAAACTACAGCTACATGAATTTATTAGCATATTATGTTAATGCCTCTTAGTGTTGCTGGGTGTTCTTCCTACTTCAAATAAGGGGAGATTGATAGGTCCATTGCCCACAATGTTCCCAAGATTGGATTTGAAGAGGCATCTCCATCAACACTAAGAGTATAGTTGTATTTGATGTTGTTTAAGCTCATCATGTGCAGGAAGTTCCATAGAACAAGTCTAGACATGTTGTCTAAGTGATGTGACCAGTGGTCACAAAGTGAAGATTACAGAACGATAAGTAGTCTAAGTGATGTGACAAGTGGTCACAAAGTGAAGATGTTAGAAAGACAGGTTGTCTAAGTGATGTGATAAGTGGTCACAAAGTGAAGATGCTGAAAAGACAGGAAGTAGCTTAAATGGTCAGGTCAGGTAAACTCTTACCTATGTTGTGGGATGACAGAAATCTATCTAAGTCCACGGGCATTGAGTGATGAAGACACACTCAATGACATACAATAAAAGGCTGTTAGTAGAACTCAGTTCAGAAATGTAACACCCCCTATCCGTCGCATAGCATATAGCAGTAGGTCCGGCCGGGGCCCGACGCCGTATACCACAGACAGACCGGGTGGTTACTTATGGAAAACCATCCAACCAATCTCAACGTCCTACACAGAGCATTCTAGCGGAAGCAGTTTGTAAAGTTGTAAACAAGAACCCAGCATAAAGCATGAATGTCCACTAACATGATAATAGGAATGTTATTACAAAATACTCAAAAGTCGGCCTTAAGGCCTTACAAAATGTTTCACTTGTCTTTTACATGATTTACAACCTCGGCACGCAGGCCGGCCATACATGAATAAAACATAAACCATTTCCACTTGGGCCTTCGAGGGCCAGCTTCGCAAAAAGGGCTTTAGCCCGCTATTGACCGCTTGGTCCAGCTGCACCTGCAAGCAAACAAACCACCGCACGGTGGCAAACAAAGCAACGGTCAGCAATGCTGACCAAATTATAACGATCCCGCCCCCAACTCGGGCGGCGATGCTCCTTCCCTGCATTTCATTAGCACAAGCGAGCAATGCATATAACCATAGCCATTTCATCACAGACGTTGGCTCGTACGGCCACACGTCCCGTGCACTCAGGGCACATTCTCGGTGAACCGGTCGATGTTACGTCAATTGAAGCCATTAACATTCCGGACTCACCACCGCCACTTAGACGGCCATTCCTATGAGCAATTCGTCTTCATGGTATTGGTCACGTCAATTTAAGCCATCGACCACCGAAGACCCCCCATTTATGCCAACGCGAGTGCCATGTCCTTTAGGTCTCTCTAACCCGAACGACATAAAGCGGGTACGGCTCCATCTAACCCGTGCTCACATCGCAACGGCAATGCAACATCACCGATCCGAACTACATGTCCGGGTAGGCTTCAACCAAAATGCCTATGTCCGTTCTCGCATACGGACGCTAAACAACGGGGACTTTACATATCTACCCGAAGGAACGCCTCCAACTCTTCGCCAACTCGCGAGAGAGGGCTTCCTATGCTAAGAAAGAGAGCTATCATGCTCAAAAGTGAGGATCGTTACCCTTGCGTTCCTCTTTGGCGCCATCGAAAAGTAATCGGATGGAATTGACCGCACTAGCGTTGCCTCCGTGGATCCGGAGTCGGCTTGCGATTCGGAGCTCCGAAGCTCCTCCAATGGCGGATCTAGCTCCTCTTCTTCTTGCCTTAGCTCTTCTTTCTCCAAGGGTTTGAGAGAGAACAAGTGGAAAAAATGAGGGTTTTCTAAGTCAAAACCCGGGTATATCCCTTCAGGAACAACCCCAGCCGTTGGATCTTCAGTCAAAGAAATGAACGGCTTCGATTCGGGACTGAAATGCCCAATCTGGGCCGAACACGGCCTGGCACACGCCCGTGTCCAGGGCCGTGTGCCTCATTCGCCGTCAAAATCGAATCACATGGAACCTCACACGGGTCTCGAACACGCCCGTGTTCGAGCTGACACGCCCGTGTTCCACCTGACACGGCCGTGTAGCTGGCCGTGTACCCCATGATTTTCTCCCGTTTTTAACCCGAGCACTGCACGGGTTCTAGGACACGCCCGTGTCCTTGCCCGTGTCACCTTGACACGCCTGGGCTCCAGGCCATGTACAAGGTCTCGGCACTTCGCGGCTAAGTGTCGACACGGGTCGACACGCCCTGCGACACGCCCGTGTCGCAGGCCGTGTGCCATGTCTCGACACACTGTCGACACCAAAGTGTCGACTTCGCGGGACGAGTGTCGACACGGGTTGACACGCCCTGCGACACGCCCGTGTCGCAGGCCGTGTGCCGTGTCTCGACACAACGTCGAAGCACTGTGTCGACTTCACGGCTAAGTGTCGACACGGGTCGACACGCCCTGCGACACGCCCGTGTCGCAGGCCGTGTGCCCAGTCTCGACACAATGTCGAGACCAAAGTGTCGACTTCACGCTTAGTGTCGACACAGGCTTGACACGCCCTGGGACACGCCCGTGTCCCAGGCCGTGTGCCTGCAGCCAGAACTCAAACTGGCCCAAAATTATTCCCCTTTGCTCCTTTGAGTTTCGGGGCGTTACAACTCTACCCCTCTTAAAAGAATTTCGCCCACGAAATTACATAAAGGGAAAACATGTACAAACTTAATTTGTACCTGAGCGGAACAACTCCGGATATTCGTCAAGCATCGTCTGCTCTCGCTCCCAAGAGAGCTCCTCACGACCGCAATTGTCCCACCGGACTTTGACCATCCTGATCTCTTTATTGCGTAGCCGCTTGACCTCCGAGTCCTCAATCCGCACGGGCTTGACTTTTGTCGTTAGCCCACTATCCACCGGCACTTGATTGGCCGCGATCACTTGCGTAGGCTCTTGCACCGCCTTCCGAAGCACCGAAATATGGAATACATCATGTAAACCACTTAGCTCCACTGAAAGCTTCAGCCGATAGGCCGCTTCTCCTACTCGCTCCAGAACCTCGAACGGTCCAAGGTACCTCGGGCTTAGCTTTTTCAATCGCCGCACCCGCGAGACACCCTTGAACGGCTTGATCTTCAAGTATACATAATCGCCCACAGCGAACTCCACGTTCCTGTGCTTGGCATTATAGTACTTTGCTTGCCGGTCCTGAGCGATAAGCAACCTCTCCCGAATGTTCTCACCAAAGAAGTAGCACCTCCACTTCCGATCGCTTATACAACTTTGACTCGCCCGTTTCTAACCAAGACAACGGCGTGCGACATCTTCTACCATATAGGGCCTCGAAAGGCGCCATCTGAATACTTGCTTGGTAGCTGTTGTTGTATGCGAACTCCACCAAATAAAGGTGGTCCTCCCATTGCTTTCCAAAGTCCAAGACACACATGCGAAGCATGTCTTCCATCGTTCTATTGACCCTCTCGGTCTGCCCATCCGTTTGCGGATGGAAGGCTGTGCTAAACTTCAGCTTTGTTCCCAACATTTGCTGCACCAGCCTCCAATCATTGGACGTGAACCGCCCATCTCGGTCACTCACGATGCTGCGGGGCACACCATGAAGCCGCACTATGTTATCCACATAAAGCTTTGCCAGCTTCTCCACCGGATCATCCTTCCTATGCGGAATAAAATGCGACACCTTTGTTAATCGATCGACCACCACCCAATGGCGTCGTTCCCCTTTTGCGACCTTGGCAAACCATGCACAAAGTCCATAGAGATGTCGTCGAATTTCCACTCCGGAATAGGCAAGGACTTAAGAAATCCTCCCGGCTTTTGGCACTCCGCCTTTACCAAGGCGCAGGTTTGGCACTTCGCTACATATAGCGCCACATCCTTTTTCAAACCCGGCCACCAAAATAGCTTCTTTACATCACGGTACATCTTCGTGCTCCCCGGGTGAATCGAGTACTTGGTATGGTGCGCCTCGTACAACAACTCCACCCGTAAATTCCCCACACTTGGGACGCACAAACGACCGTCTTTCCACAACAATCCGTCCTCCACAACGAATTGGGAATTTGACCCATCCAGAGCCTCTATCATGAACTGCTTCATATGAGCATCCATATCCAAAGCCTGCCGAATCCGATCAGCCAGGTCATATTGGACTTCAGTCCAATTCAGCACTGCTTCAGCACTAGATTGTCTATCCACACAAACAATCTCCAACGCCTCCAGCTCCTGCACCAACCGCTCATCATGCACTGATAGCCAATTCGCTTGAGCTGGGGCTCGGCGACTCAACGCGTCCGCAACCGCATTCCCTTTGCCAGGCACGTAGTGGATCTTGAAAGTATAGTCCCCCAGGAACTCCATCCACCTACGCTGCCGCATATTCAGATCTTTCTGATCAATCAATACTTTAGGCTCTTGTGATCGGTGTAGATATCAATCTTCACACCGTACAAATAGTGTCTCCACAGCTTCAAGGCAAAAATCACGGCCGCCAACTCCAAGTCGTGGACCGGATAATTCCTCTCGTGCACTTTTAGCTGTCTCGAGCCATAAGCTATCACGCTGCCGTGCTGCAGTAGCACGCAACCCAAACCACTGCCCGAAGCATCGCTATATATCTCATAGCCTTCGGTTCCACATGCGAACTCAACACAGGCGCCGTGGTCAACCGACACTTCAATTCCTCAAAAGCTCGCGCGCACTCCGGCGTCCAAACGAACTTATGCTCCTTCCTCGTCAAAGTAGTGAGAGGTAACGCTATCCGCGAGAAGTTCTCTACGAAGCGCCTATAATAACCGGCAAGCCCCAAAAAGCTCCGGACTTCTGCTACCGTAGCAAGCTCAGGCCACTCCCGTATCGCAACAATCTTCGCCGGATCCACCGCAATACCCTCTCCACTCACTATATGCCCAGGAACGCCACTGAGGATAGCCAAAACTCGCACTTCGAGAACTTGGCATACAACTGGTTTCTCCTGAGTGTCTCCAACACCAAATGGAGATGCTTGAAGTGATCCTCCTCACTTTGCGAGTACACCAAAATATCGTCGATGAAGACGATCACAAAATGGTCCAAGTACTCCCTGAACGTCCTGTTCATCAAATCCATAAATACTGACGGCGCATTAGTCAGCCCAAACGGCATGACCGTAAACTCATAATGCCCGTATCTCGTACTAAACGCTGTCTTCGGGATATCACTCTCCCTTATCCGCAGCTGATAGTACCCAGACTTGAGATCTAACTTCGAGTACACCGTCGACCCGACTAACTGATCAAAGATCATCAATCCGGGGATCGGGTACTTGTTCTTCTCAGTCAGCTTGTTTAGCTCCCGATAATCAATACATAACCTCAAGCTTCCGTCCTTCTTCTTAACAAAGAGGACCGGTGCGCTCCAAGGCGAAGAACTCGGGCGCACATACCCTTGCTCCAACAACTCTTGCAGTTGAACTTTCAGCTCCGCCATTTCCTTAGGCGCTAGCCGATACGGAGATCGTGACACAGGCTTTGCACCTGGCACTAGCTCGATCGTAAAATCTATCTCCCGCTGAGGCGGGGCTCCAGGAAGATCTGCGGGGAACACATCAGGGTATTCCGATACCACTGAAATACAATCCATCGCGGGCTTCGGCTTTGCAACCTCCACTAGTGTAAAGAACAGTTCTGCTCCAGCACGAACCGCCTTCACCACCTGAAGAGCAGACATCAACGTCTTGCTCGACCCCTTTAAGCCCGTAAACGTCGTCTCACGACTTGCTCCCAGCTTGACTTCCTTGCTACCGCAATCTATATGGGCCTGCTGCTCCGAGAGCCAGTCCATGCCAAATATGACGTCGAACTCCACCAACGGAAGTAAAGACGCCCGCAGGTCGAACTCCTGCTCCCCAATACGAACTTAACGTCGCAGATCTAACCGCTCGCATCGAACACCCATTGGGCAACAACACATCCAACTTATCCTTCGCCATCGAAGAAGGACTCCGATGCGTGATATAAATCCTTCGGACAAGAAGGAGTGTGAAGCTCCCGTATCAAAGAGTGCTCGTGCCGGATTTTCACAAATCAACACAAATCCTAAGCAGTGGTAAGGTAACATATACATAACAAGCATATAAAGGAATTGACTTGCTATAAATTAAACCGTACCTGTCACCACGTCAGCTTGTTTAATGGCCTCCTGTTGGCCAAGATTGTAGACCCTTGGTTGGGCCGGAGCATAGTGGGATGCGGTCGACTCCACCGCCTTTCCCTTCTCTTCATAAGTGGCTCCCGGCCTCCTCTCGGACTTAGGACGTCCGCTCCAACAATCACGGGCGAAATGCCCCGTCTTGCCACAAGTAAAGCACGCACCCGGGGTCCGACTCGTAGTCGCCCAGAAGCGCCAGAAGGAGCTGGACCCGAAGTCCCTATGCTTCTTGAAAGACTTCCGATAGCCGGACTTTGAGGTAGTCGGCACTCTAAACTCAGATTT